>PHNY01290652.1:1177-11689 GCA_003724115.2 Anethum foeniculum | reverse complement strand
TCAAAACCTACCAATATTGGTAGGAAATGAACCTTAGTTTCACAAAAATTTCAAACATAGAGCCAAAACCAAAAATGAAAATTTCAAACTTGGAGCCAAAACCAAACTCAAAAATTCAAAATTTGCGCCCAACTTAAAACCTACCAATAATATTGGTAGGATATGAACCTTATAGTTTCACATAAATTTCAAACATAGAACCAAAACTAAAAATGAAAAATTTCAAACAGGGAGCCAAAACCAAACCCAAAAATTTAAAATTGCGCTCGAACTCATAACCTACCAATGTTGGTACCAAATAGATGACTTGAACCTATAAACTACTACCTTTCTCTTTTCACTTTCATTTTTATCGACTCTACTAAAATTTCATTTCACAATTCCTTCATCTTCTTCTTCATTTTTGGTAAATATCTTCATCTTTCTTTTTAACCATCTCAATTATATTTGTATGAATTTTATATCTCTTAGGGTGTGTTCACNNGAATGGGTCATTCCGCCCGGAATGAAAATTAGGTTGTTCACTTGGGACAAAGGAATGGAATGAGTCATTCCCATATTCATTCCATTCCATCAGAACTGTTGCATTTCATTCCATCCAAAAGGTGTGGGATAAGTTCATTCCTTCGAAACGCAATTAAATTCTCACATATTTTTTCAATGTTACATATTTATGCATTCCAATGTTACTTAACATATTTTTATTCTTGATTGGTTTATACATTTGTACTTAATTAGTTCTTTGTTTTTTACTACATATATTAATTGTTCATGTGTGTTAATGGCTATTAACATTTATTTACTCTTCTTATGTAGAGTTTAGTCACTTGAGGCCAAGAAATTGGAAAAAGCAATGACGAAAATGATGAAATTATAAAGAATAGAGCCGAAGGATTCAACGATGATGAGAACTTGAAGATGATTAGTCTAAACTTTGTGACATCTATTAATTGTTGTAATGAATTACTATCTATAATTTTGAACAATTACTAAAAAGTTGTAAATTTAACTTTTTATATTTGTAATAAGGCCGGATTGAGGTTTATGATGAATTTTTTGATTTTGATTGTTTTTCTTTGCTTATGGTTTGGATATTAGTTTCATTGTGCAATTTGTTCTACATTGATATCAATGAAATAAATTTTCTTTAAAAAAAATGTCATGCATTTCCTTCCACATTCAAGTCATTTCCTACCGCATTTAAGCCACCTGAAGGTTATAGCTGGTAGGAAATGGTGGGTAGGAATTGTCCATTTTTATACCTTCTGGCATATAACCTACCAATACTCAATCAAAACCTACCAATACTGAGTTTCTGGCATAAAACATACCATTTCTTAATCAAAACCAACCAATTCTGGTAGGAATTGAAGCCTTTTCCTACCAAATATGGGCCATTTCCTACCAATGGCATAGTAGGAAACGGTCATTTTTGTTGTAGTATAAGTCGAGTCACAAGTGCAAAAGCTTCCTCGAAATCTATACCTTACTTTTGCATATATCCTTTGTCCACCAGACGTGCCTTATGTTTGATAACCTCTCCATTTGTATCCCTTTTCAATTTATACACCCATTTCAAGCTTACTGTTTTTTTCCTTGTGGCAACTCCACCAGCTCTAAGGTTTTATTACGCTTAGTTGCATTTATCTCGTCTTCCATAGCTCGTCTCCACACTTTTTCAGTGGCTGCTTCACTGTAATTGCTGGGCTCATTAATACCCAGCAGTAGAAGTTCATTTCCAGCTTCAATTTCCTCCATCTCGTTATAGATTTCACTAAGTAGCTGAAAATTTCTAGGCTCTCTACTGCTGCTTGAAGAATCACTTTGCAGACTTCTCCCCCCAGATTCAGTTTGTGATGACACGGTTGTACCAGCGCAGTTGCTACTGGTAGTGCTTCCTTTGGTACTACTCGGAGTAGCTGACTCTCCCTCACTGTGATTGTTACTTGTTTCAGTCGAGTGACCACTTAACACTACAAAGGAATCTCCACGTGTAGAATTTTGTAGTTGTTGCTCATCCCATGTCCACGCCTTGCTCTCTTCAAATATTACGTCTCTAATCACATGTACAACTCCTGTTTTAGGATCACCCACTCTATACGCCTTAGTTCTAGCCTCCCTTCACAGTTGTACCACCAGCTTGCTGCGATCACTGAGTTTGGTTGCGTGTGCATTTGGTAATTTCACGTGTGCCACCAGCCAAATACCCTAATGTGTCCAACATCCGGTTTCTCTCCTTTCAAAACTTCATACGTAGTCTTTCGTAACAAGCCCCTAGTAGGCAACCTATTAAGTAAACAGAGTGTCCAATGGCCTCTCTCCAAAATTCAAACGGCATGTTCATTTCCTTCAGGATACTTCAAAAATCTATTTAGTTAATAATTTATATAACTAATTGGATTGCCCTTTTATTTTAGAAAATTATTTTCTGTAGTATTTTTGAAAATCCAAATTTGTTTTAATTATTTGTAATATATTTTAATTAATTAATTATTTATTTATTTAATTGATTAATTCATTTATTCAATTAATTTTATTTATAAATAGTTATATAACATATTTCTATTTATAATAAAGGCAAATAATGCTTTAAAAATTATTTTTTTATTTTGCAAAATTTATTGATGTTGTATAATTAATTAATATTATTATTAAGTGCATTTTCTTACTTTTTTCATAATAAATAGACCGTTTGTCCGTTTTTAACGAAATGAACGTGTCTAGATTCAGAAAATTGTTCCTCTTACATTAAAAAAACTTTCGAGACCCAATTTATTTTCTAACAAAAGGTCGAGTCTTTTACAATCCTTTATGAGTCGGATATTGACTGAGAAATTTTATTTTGACCCGACTCAATTTTAAAAACACTGAACCAATTCGTGTGACGATCTCAATTACTTGTTATATAAATTACATGCCTACGTGCTATTTAACATATTTGCTATATGTGTAACTAATCAAATGTCATGTTTAGATATAAACTATTGGGTTAGTGTTAAATGTGAGGACGCATATATACGTCAATTGAGTTTGGTCTATTGGATTAAAATAGTACTTTTATTTATCGAATCTAGAGTCCGGAGTGAGTGAGCTGCTTGAAAGAGTTAGTACAGGTTTGTGCACACAAGGCAAGTACTTCATATTCTAAATTCAGAATGGATGAATGTTTATATTTTTGAAATTTAAAGTGTTATATAAATACTCTTGTAAGATACTATTTTCACATAATTAATAGATTATTGAACTCATGCTATTCTAGTATTTGTTCTACTAGAAAGTAATTCTTTTTCCAAATAGAGAATAACTATACAATCCCATTTATAATCTACATAGTGGAAGGTTGTTGGATAATTAGTGAATAGTATTTGTTGGAACATTGTTCCGGACCATGTGAAATAGGAGTTATTGGTATAAGGAGGTCGTTGATTTGACTCTTTAGGGAAAAATATTTTACAAACTTGATGAATGCGTAAGAGGCTGCGACGGCGGTCCAATGAACGGCTATGTATTATATGAAATAATTTTAATACCTTTTTGTCAAAAGCCAATGCCTTGCCTTCTATTTGGTACCAGGATCCGGTGCTATCACACCAACTGATCAGCTGTGATAGTACATCTGTCAGTTAAGGATTCCAATATATAATTTGTCGCTCTTTAAGGTTATGATACCTTAATTTACTGTTCACATATTGTCATTTATCTCTCATTTTCAGTTATTACTTATTATAATATACTTGTTGACCATTTCACTAACTTATCCTTGTTTTGTTGTGCTGATTTTTGAGTCAGTACTGGTTATGCCTCGCCTCTTATCGGCAAACAGCCATGCGGTTATAAGGTTTTTAAACATGAGTCCTGGCATAATTCTTGTGTAATCGTGGTGATGGTGTGTGTGTAATTAAGAGAATATAAGTATTTCTGGTTCGAGAGTTTTCACCGTTGGGAATATAATCTAAACTTAGGTGTTTTATTTAGATATTTTTAATAACTGTTAACGTTGTTTCACACGTTGGCACAGGAGAATAAGTCTTGTAGTGATGATTATTTGTAGGAGAGTAGTTTGAGTAAGTGGCTGGTAATTAGGAGTCTTTTGCATTATTTTAGGAAGCAGTATTTTTCATTATATTGTAATTTGTATCTTGCAGTTCAGTTAAGAAGAGCAATACAAGTATTACATTACTGAATTACTTTCTCTGGGCGTACAATTTCAAGTGTTAAAGTGTGTGTATTTTAGTATAACCCAGTGTTGAAACTTACATTTGGTATCAGAGCTCCTAGGTTAGTGGATGTCAAAGTACATGCCCAAGACAGACAAGCCAAAAGCAGTTACTGTGAGACACCCAAGATCAAGGACGGTTCAGTAAGCCTGAGTTACCCGATGTTAACCCGAGGGAATTATACTGCCTGGTCGGTAAAGATGAGAGTACTGATGTAAGCTCACGCGATTTGGGAGGCTGTGAAACCTACAGACCCGAAGGCTGCCATCGCTGTGAGAAGACAGGAAAAGTAGCGTTAGCGGTGATTTTCCAAGCAATCCCAGAGGATATCCTACTTTCACTGGCTGATAAGAAATCTGGAAAAGAAGCATGGGAGGCGTTGAAGATGATGTGTTTGGGGGCTGATAGAGTAAAGAAAGCTAAGGTTCAAACATTCAAAACACAGTTTGAAAACCTAACCATGAAAGACACTGATACGGTTGATGATTTTTTGATGAAACTAAATGGCTTGGTCACCAACATCAAGACATTAGGGGAAACCATTGAAGATTCATATGTTGTGAAGAAGTTTCTTCGATCAGTGCCAACGAAGTTTTTGCAGATTACATCCGCCATAGAGCAATTTGGAGATCTCGAGAACATGACAATTAAGGAGGTGATTGGATCTTTGAAGGCTCATGAGGAACAACTAAAAGGCAAGCAAGATGAAAACACTAGAGGACAACTTCTCTTGACCGAGGAAGAATGGTTGAGGAGAGAGAGAAGCGATGGGCAGCTTCTGCTCACCAAAGAAGAGTGGTCGAGGCATTCTAAGGCTTTGGGAACAGAGGCATCACCAAGTTCAAATTCTCGAAACAATGTTGAGAACCAAACAAAATCTGGAGGTCGAGATCGGAGTCGAGTAAGATGCTTCAATTGTAATGTCTTAGGACACTACGCTGGTGAGTGTCGAAGGCCCAAACGAGATAAGGAAGTGAAACCTGAAGTCAATTTGACACAAGTCACAGACGATGAACCGGCTCTATTGCTGATAGAATGTAATGTTAAGAAAGAAAACAAACTGCTGCTGAATGAAAACTCGCTGAGTCCCAGACTGAAGATGGTAGAGAGACAGATTGACCCGAACGTGTGGTACCTGGACAATGGCGCTAGTAATCACATGACGGGCCAACGTGAAAAATTCAGGGAACTTGATGAAGGAGTGACTGGTCTGGTAAAATTTGGTGATGGATCCATGGTCGAAATCAAATGCAAAGGGACAGTAATGTTCAGATGCAAAAATGGTTAGGACATTGTTTTTAAAGATGTGTATTATATTCCCACTCTTTGTAGCAACATAATAAGTCTTGGACAATTATCGGAAAATGGGAATAAAGTCATGTTGAATGGGAGTTATCTGTGGGTATATGATAGACATGGGAGGTTAATTATGAAAGTACAAAGGTCCGCAAATAGGTAATATAAAATTCTGCTGGTGAGTAGGAGGATGCATGTTTGTGGCACTCGAGACTAGGCCGCGTGAACTTTCATTCGATGATGGTGATGTCAAAAGACGAGATGGCACGACGTCTGCCTTGTTTCGTTCATCCAAAAGATGTGTGCACTGGGTGCTTAATGTCTAAACAGGTTTGAAAACCTTTTCGGGGGCAAGAAAATTTTCAAGCAAAGAAGGTACTCGAGTTAATACATGGTGACCTGTGCGGGCTAATTTCTCCTACAACAATGCCTGGTAATAAGTAGTTTCTTCTTTTAGTTGATGATTTCAGTCGTGTTATGTGGACTTATATGCTCACAAGTAAAGATGAGACGTTGGGAGCATTTTAGAAATTTAAAGTTCAAGTTGAAAGAGAAACATATAATAAAATCAAGGTGCTTTAAACAGATCGATGGGGGAGTTCGTCAAATCAATTCAGAGCGTATTGTGAAGAAAATTGCATGGAAAGACATTTTACAGCTCCATACTCCCCTCAACAAAATAGAGTTGTTGAGAGAAGAAACCGAACCGTGGTGGCTATGGCTCGAAGTCCACTGAAAGAGAAGAAGCTTCTTGAAGTTATGTGGGGTGAATCAGTTTGACATGCTGTTTATATATTAAACAGGCTTCCAACAAGAGCACAATCCGGAAAAATGCCCTATGAAGTATGGACGGGAAACAAACCGGACTTAAGTCATCTGAGAATTTTCGGAAGTGTGGCATACATGAAAATACCAAGTATTAGTGTAAAAAAACTAGATGATCGTAGTAGAAAGGTGGTGTACTTGGGGCGAGAGCCAGGCACTAAAGCGTTTCGCTTGTATATCCAAAAGCCAAAAGAATTTGGGTGAGCAGAGATGTCGTTATAGAGGAAGCAAAATCTTGGGACTGGGATGATGAGAATGATGACAGACATGCATTTGCATATCAAGGAACTTTTGTTATGCTTGGAATCTGTGTGAATGAAACAGTTGAAGGTCGACAATCTAAAGAATTAAGCATACCAGGTGGTAGCTCTGATATCAGTGGTACCAGTGAGCAGGAAGGCTCTGTTTCAAGTCATGAATCAATGTCAGATAACGATAGTAATCATACAGCTGAGTCCACCAGTAGTGAAGAACCCATGAAATTCAGAATGCTATCACATATTTACAATGAGGCAGAACCTGTCGAGCTGGATGAGGAAGAACTTATGTTACTGGGAATTGAGGACCCAACAAATTTTGATCAAGCAGCTGTAGACAGGGCATGGCAAACGGCAATGGAGGCAGAAATTGAGGGGTCATTTGTTAAATCTGAATCACATTTTCTGGATGATTTAAATTTCTGGACCAGTCAATTTCTGAACCATTAGAATTAATATTTAATAAGCTGTTTGATAAATCTGAATGACTAAAATTATATCTCAAAAATTATACTTCCTCAGTCCGAACAGGTTTTTAACATTTGAAATAGAGAAAAAGTTTTTTAAAATTAATTATGGCACCATACTACATAATAGCCTTAAAATGCGTGTCAATCCTTCTATTTCAAATATTAACAACCTGTTATGACAGATGGAGTAATATTTATAAAATTTATGTATGCATACATAATACCATTTGACGTAATATATAACAAGTATTATTATGTTGCCAAAAGTAAATTAATATTTTTTTCGACAAACAAGAAAATTTTATTAAAACTTTAATCATGATATATTAACAAAAATTTCTTCCCGTAAATAAACTTGAAAAAGTTGAATTTCAAATCAATTATAAATATCGAGTAAAAGAAGTATAGACTAGAAAGAGTACATGTTAATGAGCTTAAGGACAGTGGAAGAAATTTATTAGAAATTTATGAGATCAAATTGATTATGAACGGTTCAATGAATTCTTTTTATCCCACTCGTCCAGATAAAATTATGGGTCATCCAAAAGTTGCAAGTGTCAAACAAATGATCTTAACGAGTCGAATATATGTGGTTCAGTCCATTCCTTCCCATTCCGTGATTATCAAATGAGGCCTGACTCAATCGAGAGAAACAAAACCTGGAAACTTGTGGAGTTACCACCAGGTTATAAACCAATTGGAGTAAAGTGGGTATATAAGCTAAAAAGGGATGCCAATGGAGTGGTGATTAAGCATAAAGCCAGACTTGTGGCTATGTGCAAAAACATGGTGTTGATTTCGAAGAGGTTTATGCACCAGTGACACGGTCAGAAACAGTGAAATTGTTGCTAGCGCTGGCTGCTAAGAATCAATGGGAAGTTCACCGTATGGATGTGAAATCCGCTTTTCTCAACGGAGAGCTGTAGGAAATTGTTTATGTGACGCAACCAGATGGGTTTGTTGAACCAGGGAATGAGCACATGGTATATCAACTAATCAAAGCACTCTATGGCCTACCCCAAGCACCATGGGCGAGGTATGCTAAACTGAGCGAGTACCTAGAAGAATTGGGGTTCATTAAGTGTCCTTATGAGTGTGCAGTCTATACAAAACGAGAAGGTGATGATGTGTTGATTGTAGGTGTTTATATGGACGATTTATCAGGCACCAATGTAGAGCTTGTAAATAAATAGCAAAAGAAGGAGAAATAAGAGATGAGTGACCTTGGTAGATTGGCATATTATCTTGGCATAGAGGTGGATCAGCGTGATCGGTTCACAGAATTAAAGCAAGCAGCTTATGCAAGAAAACTGCTCGAAAAGGCTGGTCTTAGTGACTGCAATGCTGTCAAATATCCAATGGAGGTGAAAGGTCAGCTGAGTAAAGACGAACGGAGCAAAGAAGTGGATCCCATGATTTTAAGAAGTTTGATAGGAGGTCTCACATATTTGGTGCATACCATACCTGATATTGCTTTGAGCGTGGGTGTCGTGAGTCGATATATGGAACGTCCTACAACCTTGCACATGAATGCTGTCAAACGGATCTTAAGGTACGTGAAAGGAACAATTAATTATGAATTAGTGTATGAGCAAGGTACTAGGAACTATCTACTGTCAGGGTACTTGGATAGTGATATGGCGGGGAGTATTGAAGATCGGAAAAGCACTGGTGGAATGGTCTTTTACCTGAATGATAGTCTTATCACCTGGGTTTCTCTGAAACAAAAATGCGTAGCATTGAGCTCATGTGAAGCTGAATTCATGGCTGCTAATGCAGCAGGGTGCCAAGGGGTTTGGTTAAGCAAGTTGCTTAGTCAGATTACAGGGAAGAAACTAAACCAGTGGTCATTTATAAAGATAATAAATCAGCAATCGATTTAACCAAGAATCCGGTTTTTCACTGGAGGAGTAAGCATATCGATATAAGGTTCCACTTGGCTGTGTGGAACGTGGGGAAATTCAGCTGAAGTTCATTAATTCAGGAGAGCAACGTGCAGACGTTTTGACGAAGGCCATGACTAGTGTGAAATTTGAAAGAATGAGAGACTTGCTGTGCATTAGGAATCTGCAGTCTGAAGTTTAGATTTTAGATTATGGGGTGAATGTTGGTAATATAATCTAAACTTAGGTGGTTTATTTAGATGTTTTTAATAACTGTTAAGGACACGTTGGCACAGGAGAATATTAGTCTTATAGTGATGAGTATTTGTAGGAGAGTAGTTTGAGTAAGTGGCCGGTAATTAGGAGTCTTTTGGATTATTTTAGGAAGCAGTATTTTTCATTATATTGTAATTTGTATCTTGCAGTCCAGTTAAGAAGAGTAATACAAGTATTGCATTACTGAATTACTTTCTCTGTGCGTACAATTTAAAGTGTTAAAGTGTGCGTATTTCAGTATAACCTAGTGTTGAAACTTACATTCACTTGATCAGGAATGTTGATAGTTTATGATCAGGAATGTTTATTGGGAGTTTACACTCACTTGAAGAGTGTTTTTGTGATATGTTAAGTGTGTTGTAGCCTATCAATTGGTGCAAGAGTTCTATTGGTTCACTCAAATATATTGTAATTTATATATAATCAACTACTATATACTAAAAAATAATTATTACACTATATTATTAAAATATTGAAAATTTTAACTATAAAATTAGTCTTTCTTACTCTAAAATATGTATAAAATAATATTAAAATACAAATATAATTTTAGGATTAATGTATTTATAAGTAACAAAGAAGCGATAAGTTTGAAAAATTAAAATTTTAATGCTTACATATTTATGTATATTTATAATCAAAAAAAATATAGGTAACACATAAAAAAATTAAAAATGTAAGTTCAAATAAAAGAATTAATATTAGAGACACAGAGTGAAATTATAATAGATTGATGATGTTATCTTATGAATCCATTTCTCATAATTCTTGTCCCATATAATGCTATCTTATGTATCTTTTGTTAGAATTCTTGTCCCATACAATGTCCTCCACCTTCACTTAAATCTCATTTTTTTAATAAAATTTGTAAAAAAAAATAATCATGGTTTGCACTACAAAAAAGATAATAGGCCATTAGGGTCTTGATTCTCCAACATTGACAGCTCCACCGTAGACATCTTTAATTAGCAGGTGTTTTTTTTTTTTTTTGTCAAATTTAATTAGCATGTTTAGCTCTTATATTCATTATTGTGAAGCAAAATTATATTCACTATTTTATAATGGATCCTTAGTTATGATCTATGGTTTGTTAAAGGTTGCTTAATTTTTCTTTTGATGTTGCACACAAACAATACAAACACACCAAACGGTTGGATTCAAGTGGTAACCGTGAGGATGAAAACGTCGTTCATATAAGAGCTATATGTTGTGGTATCGTACTAACAATGTCAGAAAATTGTTGCACAAGCAGGAGTGAGATTCATGGTAGGCTAGTTATTGAGATTCA
>PHNY01290649.1:15453-28167 GCA_003724115.2 Anethum foeniculum | reverse complement strand
GGGATTTGCATTCTCAGTCGATAGCTCAAACTGGTTGTGGCGGAAGCGAAAGTGGCGAAGAATGTGTAAATATCATCTTCAACAAATCACGTGATTTTATCTCCAAGAAGAATGGATTAATAAGTGATTGTTTCTGTGTTTTGTTTGTTCGACGCGACTGTTTATGTAGATGCCGTATGGCTTTTTATTATTGAATTAACTCATTTATCAAAAAAAAAAAAGTACCAATGTTCGGAAGACAAATATCATGTCACAAAATGTAAATCGAATAATAAAATGACTGCAGATTATGTAAAATCTGATTATTAGAATGTCAAGCAGCATATACCAGCATATACCATGAGGTTACCTCTAACGGAAACTGGCAGCTTTATAGGATGATTAATTTTGTAATTTCCACCATCAAGATCGATTCTTACACCGCCAAGATTAACAATATCCTTATACAAGAAACCATTCCCCGGATCTTGAGTCGCATCTGCAATTGCTTTAAGAATTGCATCCGTGCTAACAGTTTTCCCATTTGGGTCTGCACCATAAGATGTCACATGAAACACCCTTGATGGCCCTTGTGCACCACTTCCCTATATTTTCGTCAAATAAAACAAAATCAACTACATATATTTTATTATGTCATGATTCGTACATAGGACTTACCGGTGATGGTGATGGTGATACTGGTCGAGGTTGAGGTTGAATAACAGACTCTTTAAAAGCTTGCTTCTTTTGTACTTCATGAACGTAATGGCCGACGGAGAATAGTTTTCCGGGCGCTAAGGTATCCCGGTTGGCATATGCTATTATCATGTTATAAAACAATAATATCAGAATCCTTATTGTTTTCATTATCAGATATAATTAAATCTCTCCCTCTCTCGATCTCTCTGTCTCGCTCTCTCTCTCTCTCTCTGTGTCTTTTATGCATGAGATTGATAGAAAAGGGCTTTAAATTTAAGCCTATAACATTATAAATTAAGAAGAAATGGTAGCCACTAGTGCAGATAGTTGTAGAAGGAGAGAAGAGATGGCACACATTTGAGGCAGGCTAGCTAGCTAAAAGAAATGGTATTGGATCATGCAAAACCAAGACCATGAGTAACGGTAAGCGGCATGCACATATATATAAATATGATATGACATGAATTATAGGATCAAATTTTGTGGTGTGATTCAAGTATCCATGGTTTTGTACCCTTTGATAATTGATGTGATTATTCGTTGCAAATTTAGATTAAGGGTCCAGGTTTCTAACTCAGATGGACCAGTAATTGAGCGTTAGTTTAGCTAGGTAACTATGAGAAATATCCACGGTACAAGTCACATATATTACACACACACATAAAGGTTGTAGATTATTTAAGTTTTCAGGTAAAATTACAAATCACAAGTCACCGGGATACTTTGCACACTTCCGATAAGATTTTTTTTTTTTTTTTTTTTTTCTGCGGAGAAAGTGTTATTGGAGGGACCTTTTTGAATAATTAGGCTTATATGCCTTACGAATAAGTAACTATTTTCACAAATTTTGGGGTGAGCGAGAATGGAATTCAGACCCCGATGACAGATGATAAACCTTTATCATGATGATGTAACAGCATAACTACAATTAGTAAAGCATGTGAATGTGATATTGAGTTGTATGCAAGTTACAAGCATTTCTTAGTTGGGATTGTGCAAATTTTATGGGTTAAACCTTTGGTTTTTCATTTTACTTCTGTATGTAATATTATCAAAGGCTGCAACTTAAAATTTGAGTAGTTCAGCTTAAACTGCCATATATTTGAACTTCAACTGTATTCAAACTTATTTTCTAGTCTCCAAAACATATTCAAGCTGAAATTAATATAAGTTTGATTCTCTTTCAAAGAATCTTTGATTTGTTATTTTCTGCAATAAGTCTGCTACTTTATGTCGTACATTTAGATAACTCAATAGTTCTTAGTATATATAAAGAATATTACACATGTTGAATGAGAACAAATAATAGTATCTTAGCAACCATTCTAGACCATGATTTCTATTGTGGCATTCACTGATCCACAATCACAGTAATGGTTGCTCGAACTGGCACATTCGACTGGACAACAATTCGATTATCTGTCACATTACGTAAAGCATGATTAGGAAACGTATCCCCCCGTGCTATTAATGAATAATATACGGATTTTACACGATCAGGGAATAGCAGAGCTCGATTAAGATCAACAGTCCAGGATGTGTCATCTGCATCATTTCCGTTTGTTGTACCTATAGCAACTGTTGCCTTAACATTCATTCCTCTGGCGTTGTTCCTATCAACAACTACTTGATCAATGTTGTTAAAATTTCTATTTTTTTGGTCCAGTTGTACAATGTCTACTCCTTTATTAGACCCTGAAAACATATTATCAACAATGTCAACTCCGAGTGCAATTCCATTTATCGATTTCAGGAGAATGAACGCGTCCCCTAAAAAGAAACTACTAGAAATGTGAAGTTGTACAGGGTCTTCCGCCACAATTCCTGTATAATCAAAGTATGAGTTTATAATCCTGGTTTGAGTTAGACCAGGCAACTTTAGATAAATCCCGGTACCACCAAAACCCGTTGCCTTATTATAGCAATGTACCCCGGAAATTGTATTAGCTGGTCCGCTTATAAGAATCCCTGTTGCAGCTGAAAAAATAACCACATCGGTTACAGCATTGTCGTTCCCATTCAGGCTTATTGCAGTTCCTGAGAAGCTTCTTTCTCCCGGGTCGCCACCAGCGGTTATGTGCTGACCTAAGAAAGAGTTTCGAATGTAGGTCTCGTGGCCACCTTGGACAAAAATGCCATAGCTAGTGAAATGTGTAATGTAACAATTATCAATGCCAGTTCTCAGAGATTTTATAACTTGAATTCCTCCTCCCCTGAAGTTTGAGTCTAACATAAGGTCTTTCAGTGTCACATATTCATAATTGTACTCTAGTCCTGACGATGATGGATCTGATAAATCAATTAGATAGCCATCTGTTGGAAAATCTTCCGAAGCTGTTAATGTTCCTCCTTGTATCTGTTCAAAATGCAAAAAATCAGAACATGCTAACAAGTAGGCAAAAGCATGTCACTAAAAAAAATTTAACAATTGTTTACGACAACACTTTAATCCACCGGCAATTTTTCTAATAGTATAACAATTTTTAACAGCAATTCTAAAACAAAGCCTAAAGTGTCTGTTAAATATCAAATAGTGTACCGGAAAATTTGTAACCGTGAACTATCAGACAATTATTTAATTGTACGTGGTCCACTATCGTATCATCATTCACTACATAATAAACATCTCAGACCTCTAGCATTTTCTGATTATAAGAATGTGAAGTAGTATATACCATTAGGTTACCTCTGCCGGCGACCGGCAGCCTTAAGGGGCGGCTAATTTTGTAATTTCCACCATCAAGATCGATTCTTACACCTCCGAGATTAACAATATTCTTATACAAAATTCCGTTCCCCGGATCTTGAGCCGCATCAGAAATTGCCTTCATAATTTCATTTGTGCTATCATTTTTACCACTTGGGTCCGCACCATAAGATGTCACATGATACACCCGTGTTGACCCTTGTGCAGCATCACCCACCTATATCATCATCAAATGACATAACATCAACAACAATATATTTTGTACAATTAAAGTGGTCATGCTAGAAATCTTGCAATATACTGAAAATTGATGTTTATGTAATCTTTAAACGATGTCTAGATAAACATTTAACATCAATAAAAAGATATCGATTTTAAAGAACCTTTTCACATTGTTGTAATCGATGTTATACGTGCGATGTTTATTCTACTTTTTCTAGTAGTGCATTTATTTAAACTAGCACCGACTCGTATACATACACACAGATACTTTTTATGTCATGATCGTTCACATAGGTTTAAGTAGAAGCAATGTATAAAATTGGAAAAAAGAATATCTGGACTTACTTGTGATGGTGATATTGAATGACGTTGAGCAAAAGACTCTTTAAAAGCTTGCAACCTTTGTACTTGATGGACATATTGGCTGCCGGAAAATTGTTTCTCCGGCAACAAACTATCCCGGTAGGCATGAGCTATGATCATGCAAAACAATAATATCAAAACCCTTAATGTTGTCATTGTAAGTATTTTCTCTCTCTCTCTCTCTGAATCTCTCTCTCTCTCTCTGAATCTCTCTCTAGTCTCTTCTCTTTATGTTTGTGTAAGAACTAGAGAGAACCAGGTTTGAGAGAGAAGGGCTTTAAGCCTGTAAGAATAAAAATTAAGAAGAAATGGCAACACTGGTGCAGGTATTTATAGGAGAGATGAGATGACACATATTTGAAGTTAACTAAATAAATGTTTTGATGTTACATTTTATAAAGGATCATGTAAAACCAAGAGTAACGGTATCCTCTAACAAGCATGCACATAATATATACGTCATATTACGGATTCACAAAACAGTCGGGACTTAAATGAATTAATGCTAAATTTTACAAATTTGCCGAGACTTAAAACTAAAATTTTTACTAATTTTTAGCTAAAAATCGTGATTTCATAAAAAATTTCTTACTAAAATTATAAGCTTAACCAGAACTTCAACCTAGGTTAACCCAGGCAAGCAATCCCATGGTATCACCATTGTCTGGTTTATACATAAATACATTTATTTACATGAGTTTCAATTCTATATTTCTATTACATTGTTCATTTTTATCAAACACGAAACCGATGATAATTGTTCCATCTGCAGTTACAAATTAATCTGCAATTATTTTTTATTAACTCTCAGCTTTTGGTATGAACGAATTTCAATTTAGTTAAAAGCTTTAATTTTTAGAACGAGCTACCAACTTTTTACTTAAAAGGTTCCTAACAGAGATGATATGACATAAATTAAAGGATCATTACTTGGTTTGTCGTGTGATTTAAGTTCACATGATTTTGTAGTGATGTGATTATTCGTTGCAAATTTAGATTATGGGTCCAAGTTTCCAACTGATCAGATTGGTAACTATCAGAAACATCCATGGTAAAAGTCACATGTACACTTAAGATTGTTCACAAATTATCGTTAGATAAGTAGAATTCTGATTTAAATCCTTCTTCCAGTAAAGAGTAAATCAAAAATTTCGTTAATTTGAGTTCGAGAGAAATGCTAAAGTGCCCTTTCCGAAACGGTTTCTAAATGCCGAGTTGTTATCTTGTTATTGGCTATTCTCCTATAAATAAAATATAAAATGAACCCCTTGTGCATAAATATGAATCTCACAAATAAAAAAATTGAGACCGTATCATTTGGGGAGTAAGATTTTTTTTTTCGAGATATGTAACACTACTTTTCGAGTTTTGTTTTGTATACTGATGCGAGTATAATATTTTAAAGAGTAGTGCTAGTACATCTATCAATTCGGATAACTGGTTCGGTTTCGGATCGGATCAATTTCGCATCGGATCCACTTTCGGATTATGATATATATATAGAGACCGTTCGGATCGGATCGGATGTGATTCGGTTCGGGTCCAATTCGGATTAAAATCGGATGAAATTCGGATTAAGATCGGTCAAAATTCGGTTCAGATATTTTCGGATCACAACTTATTCATTTTTTCAATTTGTGAGGCTTTTAAGATATATCTTTTTATTAAATGTAGTATTTTTAATATAATATAGTGTACTTTTTCAAAAAAAAAATACGATTAAATAAATATGTTATCATAAACACAAAATTATTTTAAGTATGATTTTTTCTTATAAATAAGGAATTTTCGTAACAGCTAATGTATATTAACAATAAGTTATGACCAGTTAAACTATAACAACTAAACTAAACATAATTTTATCAATTTTCTAATTCGGATTTATATCGGATTGCATATTTTAGGTCATATTCGGTTCAGATAATATATTATTCAATTTTGATCGGTTCCAAGTTACAATCGAATATAGTATTTCGGATCATTTTCGGTTAAATTTTCGGTCGGGTAATTTTCAGATCTCGGATCGGATCTCGGTTCCATAAATTTCGGTTCGGTTCTTCGGATCCAGACCCATTTTGCCAGGTCTAAGTGCTAGGGTCCCAAAATTAGGTATAAAAAATAGCTCCAAAATGATGTGTCATATGATATGTCAGTTTGAATCATTTTAATTAATAAAATTAATGTAAGATTCATCTTTATGTAATTATATGATTAACGTTCCTCTGTTTTGAATACAACAAACAAAAGAGATGTTATATACGATAATTCTAATGTCAAACAATATATTGTGATGATTTTCTTGGAAAGAATTTTACTTAGCATAATTGGGTTAGTGAGATTAGAGGGACGATGTAACAGCACAATTATAATTTGTAGCGCAGGTGAGGTTGAGTTACATGCAAGTTAGAAGCATTTCTTTGTTAGGTTTGTGCAAATTTTATGGGTTAAATCTTTGGTTTTACAGAAGAGGTAAGAATATCAATGATCAGCTTCCTTAATTTGACATAATTTACCTCTTCCTTTCACTTTTGCACATATTATAATCAGACGCTGCCACGTTAAATATGAGATTTCGTTTCTATTAAACTGTCACATTTGTTTAAATTTTGGTTAATCTGCTTTTTCTATATAATGATGCTATTGCCGACACCGTCGATCTTCATTCGGCACCTGATTTTAAATGCTACTAATATTTTTTTTAAATGATAATTTTAAATGCTTAGCCTTGTTAGTAAATGATGTGCAACAGAATGCACGAGAACAGGTAAACAATTTAATGGCCGGCTCAGGAAGAATTAATATTAGTACTTGATTTACATTAATAGTTAATTCATTATAGTAACTTAAATGAATAATGAACTTGGCAGCTCTGTTACTGGAGTCCTCAAAATGACTTCAATCCAAGAGGTACTGAACTCAGTACCGCCATCCAACTACCAGCTCTATAAATGGAGTAATTTCATGGCTCTTTTCTTGGTGCATCGTATCAGTTACTTGAATTTACGGTTCCGTGTCGTTTAAAATAAAAGGTCTTTGTAAGAGCAAGCTTACGGTTAATGTATATCAAATTGCTAGATCTTTCGGACTGATCTGTGATGTGATGTGATGTTTAGTCTACGTTACGGGCTTGGATGTTATAAATATAAACCATCTTTGTAAAAGTAAGTTTACGGTAAATGTATACCAAATTGCTAGCTCTTTCAGACTGATTTGTGATGGGCTGTTGGGTCTATATTGCGGGTTTGGATGTTATAAATACAAACCATCTTTTTAAGAGCAAGCTTACGATAATGTATACCAAATTGCTAGCTCTCTTGAATTGATCTGTGATGGGTTATTGGGTCTATGTGCGGCCTTGTAAGTTATGAATACAAGCCATCTTGTCAAATAACACACCTTTTTGATCGATAATAGTTGGATGCAGATGAAAAGGTAAAAGAATACATGGTAGTTTCGAAAGTTCATTTATATCATTGTTGTTGGTCTACTTTCACGAAGAAGTAGAAGCAAAGCAAACGTACGCACTTTTTTATATTTGTGGCGCCAAGCAATTTGTTTGAGTCACTCCTTTATTTTCCCAACTGTTTTACAGTTCTTGATAAGGCAAAACTTGGGAGTTCTTCAACCATTTATCTTGTAACCACGATAACTATAATTGCTAATTTTGGTTTTTTAGCTGATGGAATAAAGATGTTTAAGGATACTAGACTAAGATTTATCCAATGTAATTTTAAGGCACTGGAGTTTCGAGTAGCTTTCACACGTTTTGTGTACATATTATTTGACGAAATAAGAATATCTAAGGACGCGTATACCCAGTACCCTATTATTCACGAGCACATGTCTCTACCGAGAGTTGAACATGAGAAAAGTACTTACCGGAAAACAATGCAAGGATAAGTATTACGGATTTCTTTGTAAACAAAACTCCTGTTAAAACAGCTTGAGTTGAAAGGAACATTAAAACCTGGCTTACGACTTCTATAGGAGAGAACCCTGAAATAGAGCAATGATGCATAAAATTGGAGTAATTCTTTACTTCCACAACTAAAACTCTAAAACGACGTTTTGAAGATTAATGGAAAGAAGATAATTTATAGTATGTTATCAATCAGAAAATTTTCCTATAACAGAACATAAACAGAAATTTCAAACATCCAACACCAGCAATAAATTTGTCCAAAACCTCTGCATACAAATGCAACATTTTCGTTATATTTCAAGGATAATAATACAATGCAACAAGAACTAACGGTAAAACATAGTGAGCTAACCTACCTAGGGCAACTATGGCAACTGATATATTTGCTACAACATGAGTATAAATATGTGAGAGGAGAGAAAATACCCCTTTTCAACAAAAATACAGGCAAGCAAGGAGGGAATTCGAAAAAACTTCTTGCAGTTAAATAGATAATATATCCGGAACAAGTAAAATAAACGCCACAGCAAAAGACTAGGCCAACTGCTGCAGCTGGTGGACAACATGCGACATTCTAGGACGCATTGATGGTACGTGCTGTGTGCACGAATACACAAGGTCCACAACCTTCTGAATGACTCCAGCTTCAGGAATATGAGGTGAAGAAGAAATATGAGGATCCAAGAGCTCAAGGTAGCGATGAGACTGGACAAGAGGGGTAGCCCATTCAAAGATACTCTGATAACCCACCGCATCAACAGCTTGTGCTGGTCTTCGTCCACTGACAATTTCAAGTAACAGAACTCCAAAGCTGTAAACATCACTCTTAGTTGTTAGCTCATTTCTGTACACAAATTCTGGAGCAAGGTAACCATGAGTACCACCAGCCATAACTGTCCTTTCATGCATCACTTCATATGGCACGAACTTTGATAGGCCAACACCCTTTAAATGTGCACCAAAATCTTCATCAAGTAGTACATTACTTGCCTGAATATCTCGATGGACAACTTGTGGCTTCACCTTGTCATGGAGAAATCTGTAAAAAAAAATTTTAAATAAGAATATTGATGTAAACAGTGAATTTTAATACACACATCACTCGGAAACAAGCATAAGCAAGTGAATGCTGCACCTAATATTTGATAAATCAACCAAAAATAAGCGAAAACACATAAGACAGCTTAAAGTGGTTAAAAGAGATAGCAGCAAGTGCCTATACCCACTTCCAAAATAGGAAAGAAATGTACCTCCTAACAAGTTTGCAATGTAAAATGAGCAGAGTAATCTATCTTCAGTAATATATCAAAATCAAAGTGTAGCATATTTTCCACTACAGAAGAATACATGCAAATAATTTCTTCATCTTTGGCAAACAATAGGATTATACTTACTCAATTCCTTGAGCAAGAGTGGTAGCAACTTTCATTCTCATGACCCAGTCTAAACTTCTACCTCCCGCAGGAATATGGTGTAACCATCTATCCAGTGGCCCATGAACTATGAATTCATACACGATGTAGCGATCACCGTGATCGTAGCAGCATCCCTTCACAGAAACTAAATTTGGATGATGAAGTCTTGCTACCCTTCCAATTTCAGAAAAGAATTCCTTTTTCCTTTGAAAATTCGACCTCTTCAACCTCTTAACTGCTACTCTTAAACCATCGGGTAGAATCCCGATATATGTGCCACCTGCTTTGGCATCCCCAAGAAGACGGTTTACTTCACTGAAATTCTTGGTTATTGACCTTAATTCCTCACGCGTAAAGATTTTCCATGATGGCGGGACCAATGCTGATGCTGCTGGATTAGACGATTTGCGTGATTTTTTACGCCTTTTACTACGCCTATATACTAGAAGCCAAACCACAACACTTAAAGATATGCAAAGTATTATTCCACTCACGACAGCAAGGCTAATGAGATACTCTCTGTGACAGTGCATATGATGACATTTATTCTCTGAAAGGTAAAAAAGAAAACTATGATTATTTCTTGAAAAGAAGATTAGAAAATTTATCAACTAAATATATACACAGACTTGAGTCTCAATATCATGTAACCATGTATAGTTATAATATAGACCGGGAAAAGGATAATAACTACCAAATCCGCAGCCTAAGCAAAGGTAACAGAATACCTATATGAGTCATGCAAATATAAGCATGAGATGAATTGCATTTCTCAGTAACAAGATTACTTCCATTAGTCCCCGAAGTTATTGTACACAGAGAGATCTTTTCATCACTCTGGCATGACAAATTGTTACAGTTGGACCTGAGATGTGTCTGAGGAATAATAGATAGATTCCATGTTGTATTGTCTGACCATCTCCAATCCACAACAATTGTACTTATGTTCCTTCTGCCTCCAATCCAGCATCCATTTACGACATCACCACATAGTTTTTCAACAAATTTTAGTTCTTGAAGTGATGCAATCGCCGCTAAGTGTCCATGATTACCTTGACAATGCCTCTCTGATTCATCCCATGATGTATAGTTCTTTATATATAACAAACACTTTCCCTTACTTGGGCTCATAACCCAACCGGAAGGGCATGGTCCTGCATGAACGAAGTACATACTGTGACACAAACTATATAGATTAAAATTTTGTAGAAAGAAACGCATTAATTTCCATTATAATAAACAATGCAGATAATTCATCTGTGCTTATTAAATAGTCTCATTTGTAAACAATTTCTTAATCAGCATGACCAAGGATTCATAAGTTATTTCCATTTTTCTGTTATACATTTGTTTTTTCAAATACGTCAAACTAACATTTGTTGACATATCATACTTGTCGCTAGAAATTGCAAAGACAATTTGGGAGGTGAACAAATGCACATCTAGTAGTTAATTAAATAATTGTATCTCCAATTATCTCATCAAGCATAAAAGATACTTAACTAAATGACAATACTACACATTGAAATGATTTTCTTATGACATACTGATACACGGGCCAAGCGAAGTCTGAATCTAAGCAACTAAAAATTAAACGAAAGCCTATAATTGGTCTTGAGGATCTCGACAGAATCAATGGTAGAAACAACACAAACTTTTGAATCATTGATCACTTCTACCTTTCTGCCCTTTTTCCTATACAATTATTATACTCTTCTACAGTTTCACAAATTAAACGAACTGCTACTAATTTCCAGGAATTTATATTAAACCAAGTTAACACAATAATAACCAAATTCATAGCAATTACTAAACCTGCACTCAAAAAGATAATAAATTTCTAAAACAAACAGTACTACAAATGTACCAACACTACTGGTTTCATCACCAGAAGAAGCAACAAGATGCAGACTTATCGAATCATTCGACACCTACAATAAATTAAAAACCAAGAAAACTCATTAGAAAAATCCCAATAAATTCCCAAAAAATAAATATCAATTCTTGAAGCTATAAGGCTAATTATTACCTTGCTAGAGTCTCCAAGGTGAAGCAAAACACAAGTAATCAAAAGGGTAAGATATTGATGATAAATGAGCTTCATTTCCATGTTTTACAGACCCTGAAACATCAAATTACAGTAAAAAATTATCATAAAAATCAAATCTTGAAACTGTAAAGATAACAAGATAATATATAGACACACACATACACACAGAGAAGATAATCATACCAACAAAAATGTAAGGATGAGTTTAACTGATTATAGATGTTGGGGAATTAGAATCAAAGTAGAGAAATGAAGCAAAATGGTAAGAACATTGAACTTGAAAGCAAGCTAGTGGAGTGAAAGAAGTCGCACATTTTAACTGTGGTGAGTTTTGGCTAATAAGTAGTAAAATAAGTCACTTAACTTAAAATGAATAACCGCTAAATAATAACTTGATAAATATTATAAGTTATATAATTATTTTGATAAATTTATTTATAAAGTCAATTTTTTACTTAAATAAATTAAAATAAATAATTATTAAATATAATTATCTAAATGAACTTTAAATCAGGAAAATATTTAAAACTTATATTAAAATCAAAACAATAAAAATGAAAAAATTAAAATAAGTGGGAAAAAAGTATGTTATTGCTACATTTCAAATTATCCACTTATAAGTTGTAAATTCACTTATAGGTTGGTCGACAAAGTTCATAAATGATTTATAAATCTATAAGTTGGTCGACAAAGTCATAAGTGATTTATAAGCTCCGATCTATATTTTTTTTACTTTCCACTATAATTATTTGTAGATGAAAATTTTCTCATTCAGCAGAAATAAAAAAAAAACTTCAATTTACACCTTTAAAATACTAATCTATGAATCACATTAAATAAAACTTATTTGGTTAATAAACAAAATCCTTAACTTATATTTTAAAAAACTATATTCACATATCTTTTTAAATATGAATATTTATTATAAAAGTTTAATTTTTTTAAATAAAAAATAATTTAATTATTTTCAAAAATATACATTTATACATAATCTCCCAAAATAAGTTTCTTTTTTTTAACAGATAAGTAGTCACTATTTACTTTTTGACGAAGTTGTTTGTTTGCATTTATAAAGGACCTAAAAGTGAGACCCAATTTGTAATCTTGTTCTAAAAGTATTCTGAACAAAATAGTTAAATATTTTATAAACTCAACAAAATAATTTAATATTTTATAGATTAAATTTATATAATTCAGACACAATTAAGTCAATTAGGAGCAAAGAATAGTGAGCCCACAGATATTGAAACTTGATTAGGGGTATAGTCATGTTGTCCCTCTGTTTTATCTGGAACGCGGCATTTGATATCAGTATGCTTGGAGAAGACGGAGATGTCTAGTGCCGCCTCTAGTCATT
>PHNY01290649.1:686-15426 GCA_003724115.2 Anethum foeniculum | reverse complement strand
TTATTTTTCTAATTTTTTCAATATTTTGAATTAATAATTAGAAAAAATTTTAATTACCTTATATTCTCCTAAACTTTTCTCTTAACTCAAATTACCTTCTTATTATATTATTCTAAAATTTCTCAACTATATCAATAAAATTTTCTTTTAACTCAAATTATTAAATTACCATCTTATTATTCTGCTAAAATTTCTATACTATATCAATAAACTTTCCACAACTCAAATTATCATCTTATTATTATTATAAAATTTCTCCACCATATTATATTTTTTCAAACTTTATTTTCAAGTAAAAAGTTAATTACGTTTCATTATTGAGACTATTTAATTATAAAATGTATTATTTGATATTTAAATTTAAGTAATTTATGTTTGTTATTTTATATTAAATATATTTAAAAGATTTATTAAAAACTTGTTGTATTGTTATATTTAATAATTTTTTTGAAATATTACTATATTGCCGCCGCGAAGCGCGGCTTATTATCCTAGTTTTGGATAAAAAATTGGCAAAAATAGTTGGTTTGAAGTTTTCTTGAATACGATTTTTTTAATTACTTCATTTGTTTATTGAAAAAAATTATTTTTCAATTTTTTTTGTAAAAATAAGATTTTATAGTTAAATCTATACTATATTATAATAGACAAAACATTGAAAGTTTGGTTGTTACCTGTTTTTTGGTGATTTTAATTAATTAACCTTACTTATATATTTTTTAAAAAGTAATTTTCATAATAAGTTTTTTATACACTATATACAAATAAGTTTTTTATACACTATATACAAATATGATGCATTACCTTTTTTAATCTTATCTTTTCTATTTTACATAATTAAAACACATTTAAATCCAAAAAAATCATGGACAATTAAAACAAGTTACCTTTTCTATTTTTCTCAAATAAAACATATCCTTTTTACCTTTTTTATTTTTTCTTACCAAGTCCACGTATTTTCTAAAAATAACATAAATAATATTATAATTATTAGTATCCAACCGATTACCTTTTTAAACTAAAATGCAATATCAATTTAATTAAATTTAAATTAAAAAAATTATATAATATTGAAAAAAAGTTCGTGCTTCTAAACTAGTACAACTAAAATAAGTTTAGTAAAATAATACAATTAAAATAAAACTCACATGCAACTAAAAATATTTACAGTATTTTGTAAAAAGATTGCATTGTGTTGGTTTTGGTTGCAAACTATATAAAAATAATTGTACTAAGTTGTTTTTTATTACAAATTGTAAATATTTTAAAAATATAACATAACAACTCAGGAAAAGTAAATGTTTTGTTAATTTTTCTTATTTTTATTTTTATTTTTGAATATTAAATAATGTGTGAATCTAATACGAAGAAAAATATGACTGCATATTTTACGTGTGAAACTCTTGGAGTTCAATATAAGTGAACCCATATGCTTCACTTATATTGAACTCCAAGATGAACCCTCAGTTTAGGTAGAATTTTCTCATCAAGATTTGCTTTAATTTCAAGAATCTGGATATATCATTTTTTTTTTTGATGAAATCTGGATATATCATTTTAATCTTATGTATGTTTGAATTTGAATTATATGATATAATACACTCTGTCCGCATCGTCCTACATCAGTGTTCATTTCATACCGAGTAATTGCTAACATTGTGCGTTTTCTGGATGAAGATTACCTGTCAAAACTTGCCAAAGTTTAGTGTCCTCCCAAGTTGTTGCTGTTTTACTACCAAGATCAAACAGGCGCTCAGGAGGCCCCTATTGTATGTTGCAACTGATTGTCTCGCTATAACCTGCACCTCATATGTTGTCTGACATTGTTTCCGAGTACCTCATGATGCATGTTTTGGGAAAGGATTAAAAAGGCTAAGTTTCAAAGAACTTGAAGTTCAAGTGATTGTGTCTCCTGTGCTTGGACAACAATCTACAGCATGTTCATCTTAGTTGTTGCAATTTGCAAATAGTAAACTCAGTAATATCCGCTTGATCATCACTTGCAACTTGCTCGATATCATCAGTTCATTTTCTATTTGAATTGATAGTTTGGTTATGGTTATTCAACTGTTTACCTCACATCCATTACCGCCCTCAGGCTGTTTTGTTCAACCACCTAGAAGTGTCGTTACAAATTGACTCTTTACTGGCTCACATCCCATCTTGTTAACCTCTTTTAACAAGCATTTTACCTCTTACCATTTTTTTCCAGAGCAAAACCAATTTGGCTTGATTTAAAGGGTTTCAAAACACAAAATGAACCCCACTCATCAAAGCATCCCAGTTCCGGTGCTGACAATGAAAATAAACAGACAATGCCAATAATAGAAACACAGATGACAGAATATCATCTTGTTATAGAAGTTAAACTTTTAGGATAATATGATCCAGAATGGACAATCCTTTGTGCGCTAAGCTCAAAGAGAGATTATCAGGTGAAAAACCATAAAACCAACTGCTGTTGTCGGTTAAGTTATTGCAGTGATATGAAATCAAGTGCTGTTGTCGGTTAATAACAAGGGGACGATATGAAATCTGTGATATACTCCATCCCATTTTGTTAACCAGAAAGTCCATTACCCGCTCTATCTTTTCCTCTGAAGTTGTCATGATAAATAGCTATTTCCTAACAGCCGAAAGAATTTCATCTTCTGACCAACCACACTTCCTAAACAAGTCCCACTTCCGCTCCCGAGTTGATTTGCTAAACCCAGAAAACAGGTGGATTGCATCCAAAAAACTTTCCTTTTCTGATGAAACCCAAGTTCCTTAATTTCTTCAATAATTGATTTTAGTTTCTGTGTTGGTTGCATAAAATTTGCAGGTTGGTCTTTAACATCACCAAAATTCTATATACAGGAACCCCGTGGTTCAGCAGCAATTCAACGTTAGGTCTTTCAGTCTTACTTAATACTCCAAAGTAACCTTGAATTCCTCTTAATTGCATCAACCACACTCCCATTATCTTTGAGCAAACTTTTCAAGAGCTCGCAAGATGGTATAATGTGATTTTCTAAACTGCGTCGAAGAATACCTAGATCAGCCTCAAGAATTTGACAAAGGTCATAGGATGTAAACCCATATGAATGTAAAAAGTATAATTTGGCTTTGGCTATATCTACATTCAAAGATAACATAAATGGGTACTTGTTGAGTAGTAATCACAGGGCATATGCACAGAGCAGTAAGCAATAAACACCAAAATATAAAAATGAAAATAAAAATCTCACAAAATATTCTTTCATAGGTTATCTTTCATTTTACGAAAGAGATTGTTTCAGAAGTGTTCATCTGGAAGCAATCACAAGTTGTTAGAATCACTGGAGTGATAACTAGACGAGGATAATCTAGACTTTCACCCTAAACATATCATGTTTACGACGAAATATTCGAAACAAGTACTGTAGATAACTTCTGTCAGGTGTCAGTATGTTGATTCATTTTGTTGAACTCGTCCAACAGCAAACTAATAAAACACGATCCATTCAATACTAAGCAGTGGTTTTCATCAGCTTATTGGCATTGGTGCCTCCAATTGCTTTTCCCGAGGAGCATACAACGTCAGAAGAATTTTTTCCCCCGGGAAAAAACTGAAGCTGCAAGTTCAATTCATTATCCTCTGTTATGCCATACAAATTAAGCACTTGAGGAAATTCCACACAGAAACTATCCACATACCGTTCTTTAAATTTACCCCCTTGCAGTTTTATGATCGAACTCAAGGTCAAGTTCTTCAATGCACCCTTTGACAACAAAAACTGAACAACCAAACACCGTGGCTTAGTCCACTTTTCCAAGCTATGCGTAATAGCATGAGGACAAGACGACACTTGTGATGCATTCCATCCCATTTTGTTAACCAAAAAATCCATGACCCGCTGTATCTTCTTCTCGGAAGTTCTAATAAAATTAGGCCATTTCTTAAATGCCAAAAGAATTTCATCATCTGACCAGCCCCACATCCTAAACAGATCCCACTTCCGCTCTCGAGTCTCTTTACTTAACCCACTCCACACGTTGATTGCACCTGCAAAGTGACTCTTCCCTGGATCAAACCCCAGTTCCCTAATTTCTTTAACAAAAATTTTAAACCTGTTGGCACCATTTAGTAAAGTGCTCGGATGTTGCTTTAGCATTGCCAAAATCCTAGAATTCGGTACCCCATAATATTGCAACAATTCAATATTAGGTACTACTGCTTTACTTAAATCGTTCTTTATCACCCTGGGGTTCTTCTTAACCAAAACAATTACGCTCTCACTATCCTTAAGTAATCCCTTCAAAATCTCACAAGATGTAATATAACTGTCTAAACTGCTGTGAATAACATGTCCATCAGCTGCAAGTAACTGACAAAGGTCATTGGATGTGAACCCATACGAATGTAAAAAGTCTAATTTGGCTTTGGCTATATCCACATTCAAAGTTAACATAAATGGGTACTTCTTGAACAATTTCGAAACTTGGGTATCAGTGAATCCATATTTCTCGAAAAGGCCCTTAATACAAGTGAGTTTAGAACTAACATTCTCAGACAAATATCTATGGGTTGAATTCAAATGGGTTGATTTTAAAAAAGCAAGAACAGTAGCATTGTTATTCTTGAGCATATGTTTGTATATAAATGTGAACATATTGAAGTGATTAGTTTTAAGACAAGGGGTGTCTTAAAATGACAGAAAGTACCAACCTTTGTGATTCTTTTGAGCTTAGAGGCAGTCTGCTTAGGTTGTCGAGGTCTGTAATTTTGCTGAGTGGTAAGAAAAGAGGGATAGTTGAAGAACAAAGGGGAGATTTGGGCCTCTGCGGGCTCCGACTTGGATTTTAGAATGGGTTGCTGAGTAGGCCCATGTCAAAAAAATTTGGTAAAATTATCATATATTTATGATTCCGGACATAAAAATAACAAAAGTCATAAAAGAGAGATAAAAATAATCAAATTATATTGCAATTTATGGTGTTGTCAGAAAAATCTATTATAAGTAGTGTATTTGAATATCGTAGAAAAATATGAGAAACTATCTTAAATTTTGTTTTAGAAATGAACTATAATAAAAATGAATAAGAAATGTGTTTAGAATAAAAAATTTTAATATGTAAATTTTGTACTTGGCAAAGAATTTACACGGTTCAAGTTTTGAAGTGAACTCAAATTAGCATATAATAATAATAATAACTTTTCAAAATTCGTATTAGTAACGAAATAACTCTTGGAACAAAATCTCAAATTTTCTAGTTTTGTGCCCCTTCCAATCCGTTATTATAATTCAATTACACAGCTTATATGTTGTTAAATTAATTTTAAAATATATATGGATAATCCTAATGATAGACTCTTATTATTGGTATCATTTTCTATGATATTGGCTTTTACGAATGGTATTGTGAGAATCCCTAATCTAAGATAACTAATATAAGAAAAATATAGCAAATAAGAAGACAATTAGAGAGAATACCGCGAAGATTTGACAACTGAAGATGAATATATCAAATTCTTGTTACTTGAGAAGATTTGTTACTTGAGAAGATGAAGAACATCAAATTGAATTTATCTTGATCTTTATTTTAAAATATTTAATAATAGTTATAAGAAATTTTTTTACTTTAACTAACTATAAGTGTATAACATAGACAAGTTAAAAATTTACGTGCAACATGAGTAAATCAAAAATATTCGAGGGTATCACCGAAAAAAGTCCATACCACAGTGGTACCATCGAGAATATCCCAAAAATATATTAAGTGATACAATAGACAATATAGTGAATTACAAACTAATTTTGAAAAATTGTTAGTATAAACACTTTGGAGAGCGTTAGACTGCTCATATCTCTGTAGTGGTTGTAGAAAATGTAAATGCGTGATTTTTCATTTACCCTTCTCGACACTATTCACAATTTCCAATGTTTGACGTTAACGTATTTGATATATATATATATATATATATATATATATATATGCTAAATAACGTATCTGATATTTAACTTCAACTAATAGAAAATAGAGCATTTTATGGAATTGAAGACGAGTTTTCACTTGTTGAATACTTGCTCTAAGAGAAAAGATGTCTATTTACTGTTCAAAATCAAAAAGTAAGTCAAGAATTCGGACATAATAAGCTGCTTTGGTTTGGAAGATGTTTCAAAAGTTGCAAGATTGATTTTAATTATTAATTGAATGATTATGGATATGTTCTTTACAGCAACAAAATATTCAAGGTACACGTTCTTGATGAGCTTTCTTTCCTTTAGACTTTAACTGATTAATGCCTGACTTTTATGATTTTCTCATAGTGTTATTTCAGATTTAAATCTTGCATGAAATATCTTCGAGGTGAATTGTCTAAGAATGGAACTTAACAGATTTTCTGATTTACCTGCTTTCCAAATATGTAACTCAGGGAATTCATTTGTAGTAAGAATTGAATGTTTTCATAGCTTCCACAATTCACACGAGTAGAAATAGCCTACCTCGGATGATAACCTACACTGCACCTACTGTTGGAGCATGACAACTTCACGGGTAAAGATTCAATCTTGTTTAGGTCACTAGTAAAAACGAAAGGAATATGTTTTTTATAGCGACTTTATTTTGGTAACTAATAAAAATTCTATCCTATTTTTTCATGGCAAATTAATAGCAAAACTTTGCAAGTCTTTGCTCAAAGTAGGTGCCTTTGACATGCCGAGCTGCGCCTTAGTAAAACCTCGCTAAAAGGATCAAAGCTATCCACATTTATGGCTGGATTGGTGGACATGCAATTCTAATTAAACTACTCAACCCTAGTCTAGGTATCTATATTAGATAGACCACTACCCCTCACTAAGAGTTGTTATGGTTCACAAATTTTCACCTGACACAAAAACAATCAATAAAATTTCTCTCTTAAGCACTAATCCTTTTCTTCTCTTAATCATTTATAAATCTTTTAAGCAGAGCAGTAGGCCTAGTAATGTTCCATTGGGTGCCTTTCCAAAACTTTACATTATGTTTCTTTGAAACTACATGATCTTCCTTCATTAAGCATTTTATACTTATTCAATGAACACTATTTTGTGTTAACTAAAACATCTGCAAGATTTTTTATAACCTAGAAGCACAAAATTCTAAAGCTCATCATTACTCAAAAAGGGTGGCTAGGTTATGACTTACAAAAATAAAATAAATGTTTTTGTTTTCTTGGTGCTATGTGCTGCGTCCTGAAATCACTGCTCTTATTTGTGCAATGTAGCAGTTTTCTGATGCCACAGATTAAGATGCAATCTGTGATAGGTCAATAGCTAAAAGAAAACGAACAATGAAGGCCGTATTTAGCTTTCTTATTTTAATTGCCCAGGCCTCCAATGATGTTTTATTTATAGTAATATTAGTTCAACTCCGAGATAGGTCTATTGCGTATTTGTATTCATTATCGTGCACTACACCATAGATTGGATATAGAAACCACCTGAAAATGTTGCTTTAGGGCCTAAAACCATTGCAGTAGAGTTTATTGCATAGTTTTTACCAAAAACTGGCGTTAACTTTGCTCGCGTTACGATAGGTCGATGTAGCAACAAATACAATACCATATGGCAACGCCTAAAATAATTGCAAAAAGATGTTTACATCAATGGTTTTGTTTGTATAGCAACATAATTCAGCCATTGCAATGTTAATTTTTTAGGTACTTTTTTTTGTTAACCATTGCAATATGTGGGTAATGGCAACGAATTAAAACATAATTTGTCCAATAGCAATGCTTTTAGTACTAAACATAAGAATAAATGGCAACAGTTTTTAGGATATAGCAATGCTTTTAATACCAATCATAACAACCAATAGCAACAATTTTATAGGATATATCAATGCATTTCTAAAAACAAATTGGCATAACAAATTTGTTTCTATTACAAATCCACCATTAATTTTATATATTACAAATACCAATCCAAAGTCAAGTACATCATTACAACCATTCGGAAAGCAATAACAAGACTAGGCTAACGGCATTTTTAATCCAAGAGAAATTAAATTTGGAGTATTCCAAGAGAAAAACTAATTCGCCTTCTAATGAGCTTATTCACAAAGCACTCAGGATTACCAGCATCATTTTCTGTAACATAGTGATTCCTTTTCTTCTTAAGACCTCCGAGTGGTGCTTTGAGCTACAATGGCCAAATGAAGTATTTTTCTTCCTTGAAGTGAGGTTTTCAGGGATCAAGTCTTCAACTTAGAATATTCCAAACTTGCCCAGAGCCTGTTTCAATCACACATTATTATGCATGGTCACAATAAAAAAACTTTGCAATGCATATCTACAAGGATCTGATAATGACTCCAATATACCTGCTTGACGATAGCATTGTCAGTTAAGAAAATTCTCTGCCCTTTAAGTTTTCCATGATCCCCTTTTTTAAATCAACTCCTTGACACTTTCCAGATTTGGGTATCAACAAGTTTTCATTTACATTGCAAGATGAATTTTATGAAGTAAATGAATTGATTAAATATCTGGAAATAAAAGGTAAAAGGGTCACGTTTGATTATTTATGTATGTTATTCAATCAAATCAAAAACGCTTTAAATTAAAACTATTACGACAAGAAATAATCAACTTTACTACTTTGATTTGAAATTGCTGACCTCTCCAATGGATTTTTCTTGGCAGGTGCCTTGTGAATTTTAAGCTGCTTAAGAGCCTTAATTTTCTGCTTGCATTGTTGACATTGATAATGCCTCTCCCCGCCGTCTAAAAACTCTTTCGCGGTGAAATGACTAAGTGCCTTCTGTAATGAATCCACCTTCATGATTTCAAGGCTCAAGTCCAGGAATGGATCAAACTTATCAGAGGTATAAGAACACTGCATACATTTCACATGCAAAAAGAATAAGGTATTTCTGATTAAAACAGGAAACAAATCAAATGAAAAGGACTTTTGCAGGAAGAGAAATGCACAAACATTACATCATAATTATAAACGAAAAATACAGATTATAACTGGAAATAAGACTTCATGACTCCCACTGTCCCACATAAGAGGAAGCATATCTGCAATGTGCTATTTAGACGTGGTATATATTAAAAAGTCACTCTATTGAAGAAATCACCACCGTGCCATGTAATGGAGATGTCGTAATCCAATTATTTACATTAAGAAGTTCAACAGTAATAGGGCCAAATCACAAATATGAAACAGAGTAAGCGCAAATTCTTTTTGTGACACTACCACACAACCATGACATATTACCAACTCAAGATTTTTGATGAACTACTAATTAACATTAAAGATTAAGGATACATCGCAAGTTTGAGACTATCTCCTTCAGTGCTAATATTCTCCCAGTTGACTGTCGAGCACTGCTAACATGTTTTTAAATGGCGCACAAAGCACAGAACCCAGACGTGCGGCCTTTAATCATCAAATTGTTGAAAAATAAGCACAAGATATCTTTACCAGTACAAACCAAGTGTGACAAATAAGAACCAGTGGCTTCCGAGTGAGTATTATTTGTTCAACGTAAAGTTCAGAATACCTAAATCTCACAAATTATATAGCATTCTGCCCTAGAGAATTTTTCAACTATCCTAAAAATCATTTTGTGCTAGGACTTGACAGGAATAAAATATGTGTGCCTAGAAATCCTAGAACAATCTATAAATAGGTGGAGTATTCAACAAAATACTCAAAAACTCAACCGCTCAGATCAGAGTATTGACTTGTGTAGTACAAACATACAACCTAGACATGACATAACAGGCTAAACCAGACACATCAAATGCTGATCACTTTAAAGTTTAGAAGCCACATTTTTGAGAACGCTGTACATTTATAATTCCTTTATCATTTTACTACAATTTAACTATTCAAATGCTATTGTCATTTATCCCCCCTCCCTAATTTCTTCAGTCAGGGTCATAAATTTATATAGAATCCTATTGTCATCTCATTTACCAACACATTCAAATATATTAAATTGAAAAAGAATTTCAATGTCATACGGATCTACTATACCAGTAAAATGCACACATATTAAGCCAGAGAAAAGGAACACCCTCCAACTGAAATACTACCAAATATAAACCATGAAATTAATCAACATTCTTAGTCCCAACTAGTCAGCTAAATCATTATCATAAAGAAGTATAACAATTATTACAAAAGCAAAACACCCTGTTTAAAAAAAGACAGAACATAGTTATACATATGATATGATATCAAAACTGCAAACTTAATCAAATAAGCATATCTATGGCAAACTTAAAGAAAATGCTTATGAAACAACATAGAAATATATACCCGCCAGGAAATCCCTATTTCTATTGATAAAAAGAACCCTAAAAACCCATTAGCCCAGACAAGGAATCAATTAGCCCAGAGAAATAAACTGATAGAAGCACAATTAAAACCAGCAAAGTAAAATGTCTTGAATCGAGTGAATCAAACCAGAGAAATCACATAGGAGATGGCAGTGGAGTGGGGAAATCACATTCAAATCGGCAGCCGAGTGAATGGGTGAGTTGTACAATTGAGTGAATTGAACCCTAGGCGAAGTGAGAACGAGCAGCTGGGTGAAGCGAAAAAGTGAAAGTGCTCTGAAATCGAGCGAGAGCTTCGTGCGTGTCTCGTGCCTCTCGTCTCCCAATGTGCGTGTGTTTGTCTTTCTTTCTTTCTGTCTGTCTGTATTTGTGGTGGTTTGTGTTTTTGATTTTAAGTTTTATTTTATTTTTTTTTTAATTTTCACTTTGACCGCCTAAATTTTGAAAATCCGCTTACAATTGTAGAGCCCGCCAAAGTTTGTAAGCCAAAATTTGGTATTTTATAGTAATTATTTTTTAAATCGTTGCAGTATCTTGAATTTTTTTCGCTATTCATACCTAATTGTAACGAATTTAAAAAGTATTATAGTACATCCAAAATTCTGTAATATTTACAGAAAATGTCAGTATATTGCAATGGTTTTTTGACTATCTGGTTGCGATATCCAATCTATGGTATAGTGGTGATATTAGTTCTTAGAGTTTGTCAATGTTTATTTGCTTTTATTGCTGTTTTATGCGGATAAGTAAGCTAGAATTGTTCAACTCCGCCGCCTTTCTGATACTTTACCATATTTGTAAATGTTTATTAGCTTTTACTACCGCTTTATCCTATTTTTTTAACCAAAAAGTCCATTACCAGCTCTATCTTCTCCTCTGAAGTTACCATGATGAAGGGCTGTTTCCTAATAGCCGAAAGAATTTCTTAGTCTGACCAACTCCACTTCCTAAACAATTCTCACTTCCGCTTTCGAATTGATTTTCTTAGCAAATTAAACAGGTGGATTGCATAAAAAAAACTCCTCTTTTCTGGATCCAACCCAAGTTCCTTAGTTTCTTCGACGATCGCTTTAAATTTCTCTGTTGGTTGTATCAAATTTCCAGTTTGGTCCATTAACATCACAAAAATTCTATAATCAGGCACCCTAAGATTCAACAGCAAATTAAAATTAGATATTAAAGTCTTACTTATATGATTCCTAAACACCCTTACATTCCTCTTAACTGCGATAATCACACTCACATTATCTTTAACAATACTTTTCAAGAGCTCACAAGTTTGTATAATGTGATTTTCTAAACTTCGTTGAAGAATTCCTAGATTATCATCCTCGAGCATTTCACAAAGGTCATTGGATGTAAATCCATAGGAATGTAAATGGTCGAACTTAGGTTTGACTTTACTTGTATTTAAAGATGCGATTGACAAGTACTTGTTGAAAAATTTCGAAAATTGGGTATCAGTGAATCCTTAATTCTCCAAAAGGCCCTTAATAGAAGTTGGTTTAGAACTAACATTTTCGGACAACTTAGAAGAATATTTTGAAGTAAGTTTAGAACTAATTTTTTTAGACAAATTAGAAGAATTTTTAGAAGTGAGTTCAGAACCAACTTTTCAGACAAATTAGAAGAATCCCCCCCCAAGGAAGAAATTGGAGGTGCAAATTTAGTCTATTATCATCTGTTATGCCGTAAAAATTAAGCAATTGAGGAAATTCCACATGGAATCTATCAACATACCATTTTTTAAATTTATCCGCATACAGATTTATGAACCAACGCAAGGTCAAGTTCTTCTTCAGTACACCCTTTGACAATATGATAAAATGATTTATTACAATGTAATTCAACATTATATGTTTTGCATAAATTGATATTCATTATAATTGTAATATAGGGTTAGCAAAATTTAATATAAGAATGTTCATATATGTATATAAGATTTAATGTGTTGTTGTAGATTAGGATTATATATATATATATATATATATATATATATATATAAATATGTAAACTCAAGTTCTTGTTACATGTAAGGCCAAATCTCTTTTGTAGAGTTGAAGAATAATAACCTAATTTTAAATTAGTTTCTTTGTGTACAACGACTTCTCTTTTGTAAATGCATGTCATGTTATTGTTTTGAAGGTAATTTTAAATTAGTTTCTTTGTGTACAATGACTCCTCTTTTGTAAATGCATGTCATGTTATTGTTTTGAACTTTGACATTGTTAAATTTCAATACTAGGTACAGCATGAAAGTATGATCAGGATAAAATCGTGGGGTATCTATTTAATAGTTTTTCGTTTGATGAAATCGTGGAGTATCTATTTAATAGTTTTTGGTTTGAATATGTGTCATTCTAGAAAAAAATTGTAGTGGATAAAAGATGCAAATCAAAGTCTATTTCAAAATAATTTATGTTATTAAAGTTTTAAAATAATAATTGTTGTTAGTTTTAATTCTACTTTTCTAGAGGAAGGATCTCATTAAACTTTTGTGATATCTTTTCAATTAAATGTAATTACTTATAATTTTCTAAAAATATCATAAAGTTGATGTAAATATTTCATCAAAATTTTTCATTTAACTAATTCAATTAAAATACAATTTTCTTTCAATAATATCAATTTTTATTATCATCTTCATTATCTAAAGTAAATATAAGTAGGTTTTAATGATTTTTAAAAATATTGACCATATATACAGATTTTAATAATTTTAAAAAACCTGAATTAAATACACATATATCTTCTCTTAATAAAGTTTTGAACATCTAAATTGGATATGACGAGATTTAAAACATATTTTAAATTCCTAATCAAATATCACTTGATTTCAATAATTTTTCTAATATCGAAATGAAATATACCTAAATTTTCCTCATTTTAAAAATATCTTTACTCTTTTTAAAATAGTATAAATACAGGAAAAAATTGACCTTTTTAAAGCTAAATAACCATGTACTACTCCAGCCATATTTTGATACATTACTAGTTATACAAACATAGACATGAAGACATTGCCTTGTTTTTGTTTCTTGATTGAGACAAAAATTATCTTGTACTAATATACTATTTTTTTCTCCCCCTATTTTTTCTTGATTCATTTACAGAAGTAATGGCTTCAAAGCCATCAAAAACACAAAGAGATCAAGATCTCAAGGATACAGACAATCAAGATTTGCCCCCTTACTACTCAGCAAAATCTTTTCCTTTATTCAGCTGTTCGTACTAGTATCTTGTCTAAGATGGTGGTCTTTTGGTACTTATCTTGTTTTAATGATTCAAGAGGTAAGATGTCATCTAGTCCACACATTTTATTAGTAGAATTAATAAATTTAGGTTATGACAAACACATATATGGTTTATTTAGCCAAAGAAAAAACAATTGTAGTATGATTAACATATATATGTTGAACATATATAAGCTGAACTCTTGATTTTGGGACACAGACACCGACAAGAATTGATAAATATGTGGTGGTTTTTAAACTGGGAAAAGAAAATGGATTTTTATTAAACAAGAAACTGAGTACAAGTCCTACTAATATAGGAGGAATGAACAATCAGCTAAAAGCTAGCAACTACAGTCCTAAAATGTCTCTACTACTCCACGTTCGTACAAATGCTGAAACTACCTCATGACTAATTCAAATTATGCAACTACATTACATCGGCAACGTTAACTTATTAAAAAACCATAAACACAAATAAATTACGATTAAATAATAAGAAACACCCCCTTAGGGCTGTAATTCGGGCCGAGTGAGTCGAGTTTCGAGTGGGGCGTAATTCGAGCCAAGCCGAGTCAGCTCGTTTAACTAATCGAGCCTAAACCTCTACATGAACTCGACTCGTTTAATTTCACGAGTAGAGTTGATCCGGCACGTTTTCCTAAACGAGCCGGTTTTAGCGATTTGGGTGAGCTAACTCGTTTAATTTTACACTTAATCGAGCCTAAACCTCTACTCGAACTCGGCTCGTTTAATTTCACGAGTCGAGTTGAGCCGGCTCGTTTAACAAAATGAACCGGAACCTCTGCCCGAACTCGGCTCATTTAACTAAACGAGTAGAGTCGAGCCCATTTAAATGAGTTCGAGCAGGGCGAGCTTGCGAGCCCCCGGCTCGAATTACAGCTCTACACCTCCTTAATCTAAATTTATTTCACCCTGCAATCCTTTGTCTACAAACGTCTGATACCCATAAATTCCCTCATTTTTTCAAACTTAACAGTGGCCATCGCCTTTGTTAAAACATATGCACATTGCTCGTTAGTGCTGACATGCCGGAAAAATATTTCTCCCCTTTCGACACACTCACGTATAAAGTGCTAACGTATGTCAATATGCTTGCTTCTACCATGAAAGACCGGATTTTTGGCCAAGTCTATGGCAGACTTATTATCAATATAAAGTATGACTGGACCCGAGTTTGTATAGG
>PHNY01290644.1:5490-30186 GCA_003724115.2 Anethum foeniculum | reverse complement strand
AAGTAAGTATTTGATAATTTATAATATGTCATGAATAATCGTATTATATGTTAAATTTTAAAAAATATTACTCCAAATGATTTTGCAGGTGTACTCTAAATTAGTTGTTAATGATTTTTTTCGCCAGCCATTTAAATCATGATTAATAAGTATTATATTATTGTCAACTTACCTGTATATATTTCATATTACATAGTATGTTCTTTGTGTTGTATTAGTAGTAATTTCGCTTAACACACATGTATAGTGTGGATGTGATTATATACTATCAATTTGCCAGTAAATATTTGATACTAAATAGTATGTTTTTGTGTTGTATTGGTAAAGAATTTCGCATAATACATGTGCACGATGATATAGATATGACTATGTTATTATTTATTTGTAAGTAAGTATTTGATAATTTATAGCATGTCATGAATAATCGTATTATATTTTAAATTTTAAAAAAATACTGTATTATGTAGGTGTACCCTAAATTAGTTAACCACTTAACTAATTTAAATCACTTAAATCATGATTAATAAGTTATGAAATTGATAATGATTTCTTTTCGTCAACCACTTAAATCATGATTAATAAGTTATGAAATTGTGTCATATTATTAAAAATTTGAAATAATGAAACTATGTTATATTTATAGTTATTTCAAAATATCTAATTTTTAGTTATATTTCATTACTTTTTAAATCATATATAACTTAAACTAACATATGTATAAATATATGTGTAGGTGTGTGTCTATATATACATATACATATATATATATATACACATGAATATGTACAAGCTATTAATTACAAAATAATTAGTATGCTTTAATAAAGATTAGCTATTAATGAGTATTAAATATGAAATAAATATGATAGGGGTTAAAATGTAATTTTACAGATGAAGGGCATACTTGTAATTTGACAATGAATACATTTTCTGACCCAACCCCCTAGTTGCTCTATTATATATATAATAGATAATATATAAGAGAATGGAGGAGGACAAAATTTTATATATTACTTAAAGATAATTATTGAGATTTATGATATTATCTAAGTGATTATCTTTTCCGAACTATTATATTGTTTTCCCATATATTTTCTAGCTAATCTGTACGTCCTTTTCCATTTGTATATAATTTTTTTTAATACTTGGCATACATTTTAAGATAAATATAAAATATATTTTCATAATTTATTTTTAATTTTTTTAATTAAATTTTAAATTTTTATTTAGAAAAAAATTAAAATAATTTATGAAACTATATATTAAAGGAGCGTTAAAATGCGTGTCGAACCCTCATCCTCCACTTTATACAATATCACCAAGGGAGTAAAATATTCGATTGGGTAAATAATATCTATGTGCAAATTAACTACTTCATGAGGAATAACCTTTTTCGTAGATTTTGATTATTTTATCTAAAACAATTAAGTGTATATTAAATTATAAATCTAGGAAGTTTACTAAATTAGATAGCAATCCTCTTTAGTATTTCATTTGTGGCATTTTCTAAAAATCAAGTCAAATCTGAATTAATCGGTCAAATAGTCTTAAAACGTTTTTTAACAAAATTTATTTGACATATATTTAGGATGAAAATATTAATCAAATGATATATTCCATACTAAGTTCTTTTTGTCAAATAAATAAAAGACAACGACTAAATGTACGCGAATCAAGAATTTTCAAACACCACTTTTGCGAGCTAAAAACTGTCAAAGTTATTTAAAAGCATGTCGTTTTTAAAGTTTTACTATCAAATATATTTGATATATCAATTTGAATATTAATATCAAATTATTTTGCCAAAAGATTAAAGATAGATTATATTCTGAAAAATTTTGAAATGCTTATTTATCCGGGAAAATTTATTTTAAATTCAAGCGTAATTATTACTCGGATCTCATAGTCATTATTATTCATGTAATATTATGTTTGAATATATATCAAGTCAAAACTTGTCCAACTTGTTGGTAAAAAAATCTTTTCGGTCGCTCCGGAAGGCTGTTTTAACATCCAAAGAATCCGGAAAAAATACTTCCAAACATCTTTTTCACTTGAAACTTGGGATTTTTTTTTAGTATCTTGTATATTTAATATTGGTAGGAATTTCGTGATTTATGTATGACTTTTTTCCATAACACTAAAATTCGTACTTAAGTAATTTTTGGGTCGCTTAAAAGTCATAGATGGTCAAATCATTTTAAGGTGAAATTTTGAAACATTTTTTAGTTTAGTCATAAACTGCATTTTTATTCGTCAGTAACGTGTTTATTTGTATTATTTTGTGCATGAATATTATATAATATGTGGGGCACGTTTTTGGGCACTTTAATTTGAATGTTTACAGCTGATAATACATGCATATGCCTACTTGTAGCCTTATATTTTAATAAATCTTTTAACTTTATTTTAAAGTTAAAATGGCCAATTTTTGGCTATAGATAAAGCCCGCGCCCTACTCATTTCATAAGTCATTTTGAGTCAGAGAAATTCTGGAGCATTACTCTCTCATTCTCTCTTTTATGCAGTAGCTAAAAGCTCACAAGAGTTTTAGTATTCAAGCATTCTTTAAGTCTTTGTTACTTACACTTTCAAACTTGTTTTACTACCATTTTTTACTCAAACCCACATACTTGGCTACATTTATTTTGGCTACTCAAAGACCCTTCTTTAAGCCTGTAAAAGTCCATTTTACAAGCCGTTACTCAGCCCATTTTTTCGCCAACTTTTGGCTATTTTCTGGCAACTTCTGGAGTGTTTCTTTGCTTTGAAATCAACTCGTATATTTTATAATTTTTTCTTCATTTTGAAAGAGGAACATGAGCCTTTTTAAGGTCAAGAGTAATAAGTTAGTTCATATTTGTGGTTGTGCTTGTTTGCTTATTTTTAACACAAATATTTTGGTTACTTTACGATTATTTACACACGAGCTTGATTATTTGTTCCTTCTCATATATAATTTGTAAATCCACCAAGGAGAGTTTATACTTCATCCACTCTCTCCTAAATTAGTTGCTTTCTCTTGATTGAGTTCGGGATCCAAAACAACTCTGGTTTTACTTAAAAATCTGAGTAGGAGATTTCGTATATGTCGTTATATACGATAAAAACAAATAGCTTTCTTGTTTATTTTTTAATAAACATTTTTAACTTATATTTCGGGTTGTAGGCCATTTGTATAAGTCTCATCAAAAGCCTTCTTGTTGAATATTTACGAGTTAGCTCACTTTATTTCTGAGTCGAAGTCGATTTGTATAAGTCGAAGGTAACCACATAAACAATAGACTTCTTCGTTTGAAATATCAAGTGACATAAACTAAATTAAAATTATGAGATAAAGAAATTTTGTATTAGTCTCATATAATGATAAAGAGGCATGAACGAAAATCTCTCGTCGAATATTAGTAAGTTTATTTTTAACTTCGAATGCAAGTTGTAGGCCACTTATATAAATCATGTAATTATTTAGAGATATAAACAAGAGCTTCCTTGTTATATTCGATAAGTCAAATCAACTTCAAATTACAAGTTCAAAGACCTCTCATATATTAGTTATGAACGGACCTTACTTATTTATTTGTTGAAGTTAAATCAACTTTGATTCCGAATTACAAAATATTCGTAAAAGTCAATATATTACATAAACGAAGTCTCTTCGTTGAATATTAAGTGGTTTATCTTAGTTAGTTGAAAAGCCATTTGTGTTAGTTCATTGTTATATTTTTAAGACTTTTATAAATGATTTAGACTTTTTCGAAACATACTTGATTTTATTCAAGTCAACTTATATTTGACCAATTTATTTATTTGGCCTTATATATTTTTATATGATATTACGTGCTTGCATTGATTTGTACTTTTATTTGATATACATATTTGATTGATTGTATATATATACGTACACACTTACCCAACACACGTATATATATTTATACATATACGTAATAATATTGGATTGTTATTCATGTTCTCCGACTATAAATATTTATAAAATATACTACACACATGTAATAATAATTAAAAAGTAACTATATTATAATATGCCGTGGCTTATACGAACTTAGGGGCTAGTTTATACCTATATAACAATTTACCTCAGTCCTATTTACATATGTAAAAATTGATGAATTGTATCTTTGATTATTATATCGATAAAAAAATAAAAAATAGTTCATAAATAGAAAATATCATGAAAAAAAATGAAATTTATGTACTAGCCCAAGGAAAAACAGCAAAATACAAATTTAACCGCAATAACTCATTTATATATATATTAAAACAAAATTTTAAACTAATATTACATAAATTTTTAAAAAAGAAACGTGCGCAGCGGTAATAAAGATAAAATTTGTTGGCTTGGGCATTTAAATAAAAAGTTGAGACATGAGTGCTTTGTTGATAAAATTCCAGAAAAAGGATTTGAGAAAAATAAAAAGCTTTTTGTTCATAAAGCCTGAAGCAGACTCGCAGGGATGAATACAAAAATTGGAGTAATGAAATCCAGGAAGAAAGTGGAGAATAACAGAGAAATAACTGGACATATGCTCACTCTTCATCACCGCCTTTACCATTCTCTTAATCTCTCTCCTAGGTCCTCTCTCTCTCTCTCTCTCTCTCTCTCTCTCAGTTGCATCTATCTTTTAGCTTTACTAAATTTGTCATGTGCAGCGTTGTTTATTCCTGTTGCAAATTGAATACACGTATCATCTATCCTATTACTTATATACGACTGTGTCTGCGCCTAACCGAATTAGGTTCATAACTTGACGCTTCTAGCAAATTCGCTTAGAAATATATATTTCCGAGTATTATATTGAAGGAGGAAACTCGCTAGCAAATTTTTGCACATTTCACTTTTCGTGTTTCTCTATTCAACTTAATGATTCAAACTTTGGCTTATATTTGTATTGTGGTTGGATAGTTAAATAAAATAATTGCTAGATTTTAACCTGTTACTAATAAACCTCCGCTTTCAAAATATACACACTGTTGGCCAATATATATGATTTGATTTTTAAATGTTAAAGGCTTCCTGTTTGTACTTGAGATGTGTTCCTTTATGCGTTTGTACGCATCTTAGTTTGCGGATGAACTTGTGATTTTTAATTCTTGCGAGACATTTACTCATTACCTCTTAATTTGTTTGCTGGCAGAAGTTACAGTAACAGAGAACGGAAATGGCAGTGTACGGATACCGAGATACAGAGACTTATACTTCGCTCGGTTGATGCATTTCTTGATTCCATTACCAATGAGACCTCACAACACCCCCTTGTAAAGGTACTCAACAAAATCTCAAAATGTAATGCATATATATAATATCTGGAAGAGGACTATGATAATACGAATATATCTCTAATCTTCTGATGGAAGGCCGCAGTTATAATCCGCAAAATTAATTATGGAATTATAAACTAGCAAACGTTTGTTTGTCATATTAGAACTTTGGCTTCAGTACATGTATCTACCAGAAAGGCTATTTGGTAGCTTATAGCAGCAGAATTTTCTATATATTTTCCATTCTGATTCATGTTGACAGCTCGATGTACTACTCGTATTGACTAAGCTTTAGTTTAGTTTTTTTTAAGCAGGTGCCAGGTTCTGGTTTAACATAGGAAATTGTGGTCATTACCAAATTTCTGTACAATGTTTAGCATTTTTGATATAAAAAGTTTGCGAGGTTGTGATATATTGCTTTTGAAAATTGAAAATCATAGAAGTGGCTGGTGATGATAAGAGACCGAAATATCTCATAGTGACAGTGGAGGTGGAGACTGTAATGGTTAGTTTATATACATCCAGCAGACCTTCTGCTGATAGTGAATTAGTTCCGTTTTCTATCTTAACTAGGTGGTTGGTTCTTTCTATAGCCGAAAGGTGCACTTGTTAGCTGGTTGGGCACAATATCGTAAAAATGAATCGGAATCTTTTTGGGGAATTTTTGGTTCTTGCCTTTTTATTTCTTGAGGTTTGATCATTGATGAACATGAAATCTACGGTTTAGCATGTTGGATGTTAAATTTTCACAATGTTCAAAAGTTCTTAGGTTTTTTTAAAAGCAATAATGTACTGTTAAGCTATGTTACCAGGACTCGGGTACAGGTGTCGGACACGGGTGCGGATCCAAGTGTCAGACTCTTAGTTTCTATAAAATTAGGATTCGTGGACACAGATCCTTATTTGGAAATTACACAGATCCTTATTTGGAAATTGGAAACGGATGCAGGGATTCGGCATAAAACCCCTACATAATTGAAATAATGCCTACTTATATATTTTGCATTTGTATATTAGTATCCTCTACCAATAAAAAAATATACATATTTGTTTAGGTCAAATATATAGCAAGGGTAACATGAAAATAGTAATCTATAGACATCCCTCTCTAGAAACAACCTGTGAGGCCTTTTAAATCACTTTGAACTAGATTGCTTAAAGTTAAAGTGTCCGGTTTTCATATAAAGGATCCGACTCAGATCCCATACCCACACCCATGTCATGTCCGGTTGACAAGGGTTAAGAGGGCAAAATTGAAGAGTCCGGGTAACGAGCTATTGAGATATGAAAGTCAATACGTTGCTTAAGAGCAAGTCTCTTGGTCCATGTGGAGGATTGTGGTGTGTTTCTAGGCTATAGACACAATTCTGCTGTCCCGTAAATTCGTGTGGTTACAAAATTTTGTTTTCCTGCATCCGCGTTATAACTCATATAGCATAATGTCTTTACTCCATCCACTATGCCAGTAAGATGGACTTTTGTTTCCCATCTGGTAAGGCAGACAAATTTAGGAGGCTGTTTTGGTATCATCCGGGAAGGGATTATGAGGGAACTGTTAATGGAGAATGGCTGCCACGGAAGAGTATTAGGTCTATGGATATACATGACAAATAGGATTAGAGAATTTGTTTGTATGATCTTGGGGATTGGGCCAGAGCTCGGGGTTTAGAGTCATCAAGTGTGACTTATGCATACGAGATTTTACTTCTTGCATAAACATGTTTATACTACCATTAGTTGTCTATAAGACAGCTTTCCTCTCTAGCCTACTTTAACAACTGATACCACATTCCACCTCAATGTAGTGAATTCATGTCTAATTGTCTTTAGACATTGTGGGTCCCATTATCTTTCTATCAATTTTTTTAGGGATGAAGGTATTTGAGGACCAAGATCGGCCAATGCCCATCCTGGATTTTATTTTTGGTGTAGTAAAACTTATTAATGCAAATTAGTTGCTGTCTTTGAGAATTTTATAATTAAAGGAAAAAACCTCGAGTTAATATATATGTGTTACTTAGAATTATTGAAACCTGGCCTAATTCAAAATAGACTTCCTTAAAAATAATTAACTGTGCATGTAATTTTTTTGATACATAATTCTTATTATTATAATAAATAATGCCCTGCCTGAGAAAAGAAAAGAAATTATGCTGCAACTGGTTTCTTTAAACCATATTCTATCCCTCCTTACATTGTTGCACATCTGTCCCATAAAAGTTGCTTTCTGAAGTCGAATAGTATGCATGTTGTTTCCTTCACAGCTGATATTCTGATCTTGTAACTTATTGGCATGATTAGGCTGAAATTTGCATGTGTATAGGCGTGTGTTTATATGTGTATATACTATTCAATACATTTCTAATACCCCTACGTCCATGATCCTTGTCCTTTTTTAAAGTTCTTATTTGTAATTTTCGCCTTGAAATTTCAGGATTCAGTTGCTGATATGGTCGGGGCGTTGGGAGGAATTCTTCATTTAAAAAGTGAACCAGTTTTGTGCTTGGCGTCAACTGTGGCAGTCAAGTTGGTCAATGTCTTACCAAGTTCAGTCATTCAGTCTCATGTGATAGATATTGTTCATCCGTTATCATCATTGTTAAATTCTCCCACTTTACAAGTTTCTCTTTCCTGTGCTATTTCGTTGAGTTTAATCATCTCAAACATAAGTTTGAAAATAGAGAGTGAAGTCTGGGAAATCTTGAGAGAATCAAAGACAGTTGCCAATATTGTCTGTACTATTAAAGAATTTTCTGGCGGGACTAAACCGATTGAATATTATCAAGAGATGGTATCACTTTTGAGTAAGATACTGTGGCGGTGGCCTTCCTCGAGGTTTTCTATTTGGAACGATATCGAATTATTAGATGCATTAGATTTGGTTAGTGTTGAAACCAGTTTTTCTGCCAAGATTTCTGTTCTGCAGTTGTATTCCGCTATAGGTATTGCCCTACTACTTTGTCAGGTCTTGTGTCGACCTCTTTCTCAGTTATGTGTTTCCACCCATAATGTTTTCTCATTCTGACTGTCAGCATTATGTGGTAATGGTGCCAAAAAACTATTGGAAAAGGAAGCCTGTTTAGGATTGATGGTCCACTCCATGGGCAACTCGGACCTTCACTCTCTTAAGATGGAGGGATTTAAACTAGCTGAATGTTTTGCGGTAGTAAATAATGATTCTGTCTCCTACCTTTCCAATGTTGTTTAGTATTTAAAGATTGGTTCTCTGTTGAAAACTGATGTTTTAAATTTTGCAGTTAACTGAACAAGGATGTTTAACAATGTTAAATGTGTGTTGCGAGTCTCTTATCCGAGCCACAATAGATGCAATGAGCAGTTGCAGTGAGCATTCTGGAAAGCTTTCTAAAGACCATACATCTTTATTAATAAAGGCATGCCATATGGCTATGATAACTCGCTGGGCAGGAGAGCATCATGTGTATTTTTGGAAATATGGGATCCATAGAATTATACTTGATCTCCTTTTAAACAATTATCACAAAAAATATGAACTTCGACATCATTTGTCAATAGCAGAACAGATAACAATAGCACAGGAGGGTTTGAAAACAAGTTATCTTCTCATTCTCAGACCTTATATTTGGGATATCGTTGGTGGTCTTGCATTACATGGTGCTGATGATCTCATCCCCAATGTGCAAGGGGACAAGTCCCTCGTAAATATGATTATAACATGTGCGTGGTAATTTTACTATCTCCCTTCAGTAATCAGTACTCTTTGTGCATTTATGTATAATTTATGTGTTTTTCCCCGAATCTAGGCACTACATTCGAACCTTCTTGCAACGTTCAGACTTCAGATACATACAGTTTTCAAATTCACCTGTCTTCTTATGTTATCTTATTGTGGGGTATTTTGTTTGACAGTTTATCTTTCATGGAGTCCATTCGTGCAACACGTCAAGTCTGTCAAAAAGACATTGCCGCTACATTTGTTAATGAAGCAGCATCTAGAGCAGTTCTACTAATGATTTATTCTCCTTGCAAACACATTGCATCCCAAACCAAAGCTGTACTTTGTGAGATGCTCAGGCCAAATGGTGAGGAGGATGTTATGTACTTGTTGAACACCTTGAATGCAATGACATCTGGAGACAAGTTCAAAGTATCTGATAACCTTCAAATGACCATAATCTTGATAAGTCTGGCATCTTGTTCAGGTTTGCCAAAATATCAAAAGCTTATTATAAAGAATCATGGGATAAAGACCCTGATGAGCTTTTTGAGCTCACAATTGAGTAATCCCTTCCACATAGAACGCGTGAGTGTGGCACTACATTTGCGCAACACATACACAAAGAAAGCTTGCTGCCATGTTACAAAAGGATGGGAAGGCGAAGACATGCTTTTGCTCTTTGGACTATGGGCTCTAGCTGAGTTGTTGCACTATTTAAATCTTCAAAAGAATAATGCCGAAGTGTCTCTGGGCTGGACAGACTATAGTGAATCTCAGTTAGTTAGTCAACTTAAAATGGTATGCAATGGCTCTTATGCTCCTGGACCCATATGGTTTGCTGCATACGCTCTTAGTTTTTTTGGGCACTATGGATTTCCAAATAAACATGGTCCAGCTATTAGCAAAGCACTTGTTGATAGTGAACATACAGATTTAAAACTTGTTCTTATGAATGATGAGTCTGTCAGTGTACATGCGGTCATTATTATGGTCCGGTGTCGATCCTTACTTCCCCATAGGGAACTGCCAGTTGATGACAATACATCTACGTATTCTTTTTCGGAGCATGACAAGGAAAGGTGTGAGAGGTTACCAGTTGTAGTTCGTCTATCGGCTCATGTGGATCGCCAAGCATTGTTAAAGTTGTTGGAGTACATATATTCAGGGTTTCTGCAAGCAGGGGAGGATCTCGTAAAGAAGTTAAGAATTTTTGCTAAGCATTGCCATTTGCATCATCTATTACAATTGCTAAGTAGAAGAAGACCAAGATGGGGCACCCCTCTCCCTGTTTTTGATCTTACTGCTGCTCTTGGAGAAGCTGGACATCAGATATCGTATGAACAATCCTTCATTATTAGTTGAAAATTTCATGATTACACACACACATGCTGATATGTATGAAAATTATTATCAGCTACACATGTTTTCACCAGAAAAGGCTATTTGCTAGCTTATAGCAGCAGATTTTTTTTTATATATTTTCCATTCTGATTCATGTTGACATCTTGGTTTTTCTGTGTATGTGAGTGTGAATCGAGCTGCTATACGAAGTTAATTTAAATTTTTGATTCATAAACCCTTCCAGAGCACTCACAATTGTGAGTCTTGCCATGAAGATCCCATAGCTAGAGTGACTTCTACACATGATTCGTGAAAGATAACATGTTCTAATGCTGTAAGAAGGGATTACACATGTTGATGTGCTAAATATGGAGTTTCTTTGTGCTGTGTGTGGTTCAAGTGATTAGTTTTCCATTATAATTATAATATTTTCCATTATCAGGGACATTATTTTGGAAGCTAAAGTGGATGAACTAGAACATTGGTCATGCGACGTATGCTGTCTATCAAGACCACACATGCATGCTCACAAAGTTGTCGTGTGTTCAAGTTGTGAGTATTTGCGGGCTTTGTTTCAATCAGGGATGCAAGAAAGGTACTTCCTCCTATACCTTTCTGTTTTATCACTTGCATCACATGGAGTGTATTATCTTTTTTTTTTTTTTTTTTTGCTAAGGGTATATTATCTCTTTGACTCTTAAAACTCATAAATATTACTATTTGTGTTAAAGGTATAGACGTATAGTGGTTACTTACAGGCTTTTGCCCCCACTGTTAACCATTAAAAATGGCTCCTTGCAAGTTTAGTTGCGATATGTCCTAGTAATTACTTGCTTAAAGAAAAAACTTCATTGAAAGATGTATTAGAGCATGTCCAATAATAGTGTTAAAATACAAATAGCTATTGCTATATTATGAAATCAAAAGATGATTTTAATGTTAAAATAGAACATGTTCTCCAATGCATAGTTTAAAAATTATTCATTTCCCTGAGTTCCCTCCATTTTCCCACTTGCATGCATGTGGCAAGTATAGCAACATTCATACGTCTATATTTAACCAAGTATAGCATTTTGCTATTTTACGTCCATGTTTAGGGTTGCATTGGAGTGAGTTGTTTTTATGGGTGCTATATTACAGATATAGCATCACTTTAAGAGCAACTCCAATGTGGCGTTGCACTCTTGTTGGCGCTTCTCCATTGGAGTGATAGGAGTGCCAATCAAAGTTGCCATTTTTTGGCACCCTTTGGCACCCTCCCAAAATAGGAAAAATGCATACATCCCCATAAAAGACATATACCTTCCTATCTAATTATTATTATACTTGTATGAATATATTGGCTACTTTGAGTGCCTACTATTGAAGCAAATTTTGATAAAATAAGGTGCCAAATACTATATTAATATTTTTGATGATTTGGCAATATTGGCACCTTTGGTTAGCACCCTCATTGGAGATGCTCTAAGCACCACCATTGGTAAAGGTCAACTAGAGAAATATGTACCTCACACACACAGCGTCCACTGTGGCTTGAACCCTCGACCTCTTGTTACCGAGAGGAGAGCCAATAGCATTTAACTGTCAAATGGAAGAAAGAACTATAATTGGCTTTCAGTATGCTTTACCAATTAATAAAAATAATTAGTGATTATTCAGGATATTGATTGTATTATTCTAGGAAATAAAACATATCAGTTTATTGCTAGGCAGGCGAGATAAAGGAAACAAAAAATTGATTCTAGGCAAGCGAGGCAAGCGAGACAAAGGAAACAAAAAATTGATAGCTCAACAGGCAGGAATAGTCATAAAATAATGAATGAGCAACTTGTTATTGCTTTAAATCCCCATATCTGGGGCTAAAATAACTGTAAAGAAGAAGGGACACTATTATAAAATCCTTTTTGTTGGGCAGTTAACATATTTTAACTATAGGAGGAGGGGATAATCAATATCTTTGCCTCTTCTAAGCACCTATATCACCGTCCGGATATGCCTCGGGAGTCGAGTCATGATGTACTCTGTTTGCCACTTTTGTCAAACTTTAGCTTATTTGGGTATAGAGCATGCTCCTGGGGAAACTCATAGAGGTCATGTATGACGGGTAGATGCTCCTTGTTATACCTGCACAATCTGTATGTTAATAGACATAATAGACAGTATAATAAAACAAAATAAAACGAGAAAAATACACGTATCTTTATGTGTCTAGTATGTATATCTTACTCAGTAATTTATAATTTTATTTATTATATTAAACGATTTATAGAACTTAATGTGAATCGTTTATGCTACAGCCAGTCACACACCATCAAGGTACCCATCAGTTGGAAGGCATTGATAAAACTAGTTCACTGGTTCTATTCTGGCGAGCTGCCACTTCCCGTGTCCGGCTGTTTATGGGATAACTTGGATTCCGACGAAAAGCTGCATGAAATGGCGACATATTTAGAGCTTTGTTGGCTTGCTGAGTTCTGGTTGCTTGAAGATCTTCAAGAAAAATGCTCGAGAATAGTCATATCTTGTTTAGATTCATCTCGATACTTGTCTATCAAAATTTTAAGGCTAGCTGCTAGCTTAAATCAGTGGAAATTGACTGAAGTTTCGGCGGAGTATGTGGCACCCTTGTATCACCGCCTACGTATTTCTGGGGAGCTTGAAGCACTAGATGAAGATCTAGTTGACATGGTTCGTGCTGCTTCCGTGAGACTTTCTCAAAAGGACAATGATTAGTTGTTTTTTATGAGCGCAAACCCTGGAGCAAGATGAACATTTAAGTTGAGTAAGATAAGCATCTGACTTCCATTGTATATTCATATGTTATAGTATAATCCTTTGAGAATATAGATCGAGATGCATCAACAAATCTGAGGGTACTTTTTTGTCACACAGGATTGCAAACAATCCATCAGTTGATACTAAATATAAATTTACTGTTTATAAAAATTTGTTTTGGCGCCTCTAAACATATCCGAGCATCATATTTAGTCATAAAATAAACAAGCACGTTGCATTGGTAATAATAATTTCTGTTAGAAATTTATCTATTAAATTAAGTAAATAAGGAATGAAAGTTGAGGAAATAAAGCTACAAAATAACTTTCGTTTATAGAATAATTTTTTATAGAGCATTTGAATTTTCATTGAGATGTAAGTCTAATCCCAAATATAAAATGACCAAAGTTTCTATAATTTGGCATCATAGAGTAACTTTAATGTTAAAAAGTTAATTGCATTTTACAATTAAATAAATTCAAATTTATATATTTTCTCTATTTTTTAATATATGACTTTGAATTTTTAGCACACATGTTTAGGAAATAAAATGAAAACTGAAAACCTTCACAATTTTTGTTTTGATAATTTATTAATTTTAAAAGGAATGATTATTTAATTAAAATGTAATGTATTTTGACTAGGATAAGGCAATATTAGTAATTGAAAGATATCGTTTAGTTATTTATAAACAATATATTTTATTTCAATGATAACATGTTTTAATTTATAAAGACAATAATTATTATTTATATAATCTAATTATTTATGAATTAGAATGAAGGATCGAAAATTGAAAATCCAAAACTTATTTATTATATTAGTATTACGTAGATATTATATCATAAGACGACTAACCAAAAATCAAATTGGCAATTATTTTATCTTTCAACTTTAATAAATGTATAGATTAATTACTATAGTTGATGGCGGGAAATTTTCTAAAGTTACTTTTTTTAAAATTAATTAGTTTGAAATTAAGTTAAACTAAAATTAGTTTTCAACCATCTAAACATCATACCCAGAGAAATATATACTCCCCAGTCCCCTAATTAGTATATAATGGGGGAAGAGGCTCGGCACGCATTTTAACGCTCATTTATAATATAGTTTCATAAATAATTTTAATTTTTTTTTCTAAATAAAAATTTAACGCTTGAAGTTTAATTCCAAAAAAGAAAATTTTAAAAATAAATTATGAAAGCATACTTTATATTCACTTTAAAATGCATGTCGAACATTGAAAAAATTATGTATACAATTAGACGGACTAACACTTAAGTGGTACACAAATTTAAGCGGATACAAAGATCACTAATGAGCTTGCAAAGTAACTAGAAAACCTGTCGTAGAGTAGATTAGATAAAATTAAAAATATGCAGTTTTAAGAAAGTGACTTGAGAAAAGTTTCTATATAGTTAATTATAGGAACATTTTTTCACTATAAAATATCCCTTCCTCCTTCCTTAATTAACTATCTTGTTTAATTTTTTTCAATTTGTAAATAAATAATTTTTTAATTTTCAGTTAAAAATCAATCAATTAGACCTTCAAAAAAGGTTAAACAAAACATTCTTTTTCTGACAAACAAAGATTTGATTTTACTGATTTGCTGAATCGGCCCTCAAAGTAGACTTAACCCCAATAGGTGACCTCCTATAAAATAATATGACATTTTTGCTAAATGATGAGCCATGGTTTAATAAAAAAAAAAAAACAACGAATTTGTGTTCGACTCCCCAGCATGCTAAGGACAATCTTCAAAAAGCGATCCCAATGAAGAAAGCATAGGCACAACGCTCGGAATTGCTTGCACAACCGCTGAGCAATCAGATTCCAAAATGACATGTTGCCAGGCCTGGTTCTTTATCCAGCTAAGTGCCTAATTGTTGGCCAAGGCTTCTGCCATCTCAGCTGGAATCGTTCCTTGTTTACCAATTATTTTTGCTTGCACCAGCTCCCCTGTTGAATCTCTGGCCACCATCTCTATACCATACGCATAGTGCTCGCTAAACGTTGCTGCATCATCATTTACCTTGATTGATGGCTCCTGTGGATTAACCCAATACTCAGCTCCATCTCCTTCCATCGAGTTTGGAAATAGGCCGTCGTAGAACATCTTTGGGCATTTCCCCATTGTTTGTTGAAGGCTTGAAGCCATTACAACATTTGTTTGAGCTTGTTTTTTATTCCACGCCAGATCATTCCTAGCCTTCCAAATTGCCCAGCAGATAGTATCTATCTCTGCACGTTTGACCTTGTTACAGACCTCTAAACTTTGCTCCCACTACTGAAAAAAATTATTTCCTCCTATCAGCTGAATCCCAGGAATGACTTATTTCCCAACATTGAGCTGCTAAAGGACAAGCCACCAGTTCATGAAAATTGCTTCGTCTTCTCTTCTACAAACTGGACAAACACATTCTATATGCACACATTTTTGAAGTGATTGTTGGTCAAACACATTGTTGCTCAAAAAGGGCAGTGCATATAAATTGTTGGTCTCTATCATTGAACAAATCTTTTAAAATATCCACATCCCGTTATCGTTTATCTGCAACCATGATAGATGAGACCTTACTATGCACTAGAACCTGGGAGTTTGAATTGATATAAGGATTCTGATCATCACTCAACCACGGTTGACCAACTATATTAATGGAGTTTCCTGATCCCACCTTCCACCTTGCACCAGCTCCAACTACTGCCTTTGCCTCCCATATACTGTTTTTTTTTTTTTTTCACACCCCCGTCTTTGACAAGGTTCGAAGACATCCCATATACACCTCCGCATATAACTAGGATTATTACCAGTAGCATATTCCAAAAAATTACCTTTTGGGAAATAACGAGCTTTATAAATCTGGCTGACTAAACTATTTGGTTTTGTGATGAACCGCCAACCCTGCTTACCCAGCATCGCCAAGTTGAAATCTCTAAAGTCTCGGACACCAAGCCCCCCTTAGCTTTATGTCTGGTCATACGAGGCCAACCACATCCAGATCCAGTGAATATTTTAACTATCATTTGGCTTTGAGTTCCACCAGAAATTCGATATCAATCTTTCGTAATTTCTAGTGGTAAAAGGATCTAGGAAGAGACTGAACTACAGACTTCACCAACACCTCCTTTCCTCCTTGCGATATCAGCTTCCCAATCGTTTTTTCACATTGTCCTTTAGAAAGCCAAGGGTAGATGATTTACTTCTTTCCATCATGTTTGGCAAGCCCAGGTAGGTATATTCATCATCTGCCTCGACCATCTGTAGCATTTGGCAAATATGATGGGATAATGTTTTTGCAGAAAAGCACTGAAGACTTCGACCGATTAATTTTTTGTCCTGCAGCTTTTTCAAACGTTTGCAGCAAGTTTAAAACCTTCATTGCAACCTCCTCAGTGGCCTTGCAGTAGAGGTAGCTGTCATCTGCAGAAAGTATATGTGATATGCTAGGAGCTTGCATGCAAATTTTGATATCCTGATTCCATTTCTATGTGCCAATGGTTTATTCGCTTTACTCCGAAAATATATTTCTTTGATCATATTGTCGAAATCAAGATTAACATTCATAATCATATATTTCTTTCTACTATTTCATTAAGTCAAATTGTGGAAAATATATTTTCCTGTGGTTTTTATTTCTTCTTACGCATTATTTTGAATATAAATTTTTAATTCAAAAAATGGTAACGTAGGAGGTAGGAGGTAGGCTTGAACAATCTTCACTTGTTGAATTGTTGATGGGTATAAATTCTACGAGCTCAATTATACCTGGTTCCAGTTTTCCCCTCTTCCAAAAATTATACTCCCTCACGTGAACAACAGTTTTGGGACGAAAAAATAAATAAGAAATGTGGTCACATTGAGTAGGACAGAGGGAGTATAAAATTTACCAGAAAGAACTTGTATATGAATGTACGGAAGGGCAGTATTCTAGTTACATTATTATTTTCCAACTGTTGTCAGAAAATAAAATACATGTCCTTCCATGGCTAAAATTCCCACTTTATGCACATTTTCTCCCTTGGAGTTGGTTCCATGATCAAAGTTTTTCAAGAATGTAGTTCGTGAATATACACTAAATTTACCAACAGAAAACTACGAATACTTTTTATTTATTGACCAAAACAGGCACCCTTGAACACCAAAGGTGAAATGCCATGAGCCACCAACTTACAACCAAAGAACATATAAACCAATTCTGTTCACTGAAAAGATAATCCTCTGGCGAATGTAAAAGAAAATTGCATAAAGAGTTCATGCAATTTAGCAAAAAGTACAAATGAACTTCCATGTCCCCACACGAATTCAGAATCACCTTAAACTCTAATGAACTATAAAAACAAAATGAAACTTAAGCAACCACCCAGAATACCAAAAGATCTATCAGAGCTTTCTAGTCCAAAACAAAACAGTCCATCCCACCCCCTTCCATAATACTACAGCAGAGGAGGAAACATGAGATCTCTTCAAAAGGAACACTGTACAAGTTCAACCTTCCTAAGTCCACATTTCTACCATGACTTGCACAAAGGAGCATCAAAACAAAGCTCTCAAAGAAAGATAAATAACCAGAAATGACCAGCAATGATAAACAAAACCAGCTTAAAACCCTTCTACAATCAACGCAATGGATCTAGGGCTAAAGTAAACTTGATACTATAGAAATATAAACTTGTACTACGGCTGAAACCAGCATGCTTCCTCCATGCTGTGCATCAAACCAGTAGGACCAAGTGAAGAGCATGAATGCATGATTACTTCTAAGTCGGGCACCTCCACAACACACTTTGTAGAACTGATGGTTATGTGCTGGAGGAAATTATAACAGTAATGACGAAAGCTTTCAGAATTCTTCTACAAGTGATTTTAAAATCAAAGTGTAGGCATTGAACGCTGTGCAAATTCCAATAAAACCTTCCTCTGTTGTTCATTTGTATGAGGGAGACTTGCTCGTAAAAGTTCAACTGGCATTTCCCTACTAATAGCTTTTGTTGCATCTGAACCTATATCAGACATGTCTGTTAGACCCTGTGCAAGCAAAGACTGCACAGTAGTGTCATACTTGCTGATGCAGTACTTTGTGAGAAGGTTGAAGAAAACATCAAAAGAAGCCTGCCAAAAGGCTCGATTTGGCATGCTGCAGTTTATAGCAGTTTGAGGATCTCTTAGAATTTCAGTAGCCCTTTCAAGTGCAGATATTAGAATAATGGAAGCACCATCTCCAGCAGGGCTCCCAAGGGGTCTGAGAGGCGGATGCTCGGCAGAACAGACAACTGAAGCAAGACAGGCCCCAAGTGCTCTAAGGTCCATTCTACGAACACTAGATGAAACAGTCTTCACAAGATTGATAGTCGTTTCAGCAGTTGATGGGTCAGATGGAAGGGTCCCAAACAAAAACCTTAAATGACGGAATATGGCCATACAGACTACTCGCATGAGGTCAGCACTAGAAAAGAGAAGCTGAAGATACCTCGATAGGAGCTTTCGACCCTTGGGAAGAGACACTACGCCAAGGAAAACAAAGTCATCTTCAGGAGCAATATTTACGGTGTGCCCATTTTTTGCAAGCGGGTCAACAAGTTGAAGTGAAGATGCCAGACCCTCAAGCAATGCCTCTCGACGGCTCCTTAGCTGCAACACATCTTGAAGTTCATTGAACTTTAGGAACCTGTCAATATCATCAACGTCAAGAAGAAGAGAAAGGCCATCTTCAATAGTTACTCTAGCCGCGAGCATTGGTTCCTGCTCCAAGGGCTTCACCAGTCCTTTCTGTTCAGTGCTGTCGGTGCCTAATGAATTTGGTGGTTCAACTTCAAGTAGTGGACGAGGTCTGCGAATTGAAGAGAAGGAAACTCGCCCAAGAGCGTCAACCTTTAGAAAGGCATGTGGCTCAGTATTAGCTCGAGCACGGGAATTATAATCCTTAAGGTTGGTCGGGCAAAAATGGTGTCTCATTTTTGCAGCAAAACCTTTCTTTACTAGACAAGCTTGGTGGTAATAGTCATCAACATACGGATCATTGCTATGTGTGGCAGCAAGCTGCATTCTCACAATGTTATCAATTTCATCAGTTGTCATGTACTTGGCTCTGAACTGTGGCCATCCACCATCACTCCATTGGCTGCTTGCATCAAAACCCTGGTTGGAGTACGGGATACTCTGCCTACCTCTTGGAAACAACTTAAGTCTCTGATCTCTCATATCAGCCGATCCAAGCATTTTAAAGTTATTCATCAAAGGTTGAGCAGGAGAAAGATGCCGATTAAATAGCTGTGGCTGCAATCCTGATACATGGCCAAATGAAGGCTGAATCTGATGGTGCATTCTATGATGTTGCATATGTTGCTGCTGCAGCAACTGTGGAGGCATTAAACCATTCTGATTAGGTAACTGTTGATGCAAGAGATTGTTTGAGGGGCTGGAATTATCTCCAGAATATATACCCGTACGATTGATCCATTGATTTGGTGGTCGACTGTTTACAGGAAGACCAGGTGGCGCAAACTGAGACAAACCTCCACCCAATGGAGAACCATGGGGTGATCCAGTAAACTGTAGCTGAGAACTAGAGAAGGGAGGATGACTGGGCGCATTAATTGGCAATTGATTCGCTCCTGGAAGATGAGAAATATTAGAATAGTGAGGCAGCTGGTTGGGTGAAGGCTGCAAAGATCTGCCTCCAGGAGGAGGATATGAAGTAAAAGATGATTTTGGAACAAGGATTGGTTCACTGGAAAAGTGATGCTGCTGAATAGTGTGTTGTTGCTGCTGCTGCTGTTCAGGATATGAAGATGTTCTGTGCAACAGATATGATTCCTCAGGATGAGCATAGGAAGACTGCAGCTGTGATGGCCATTTTTTGCTTTCTTGAGCACTTTCTCCGTCAATTTCATGCTGATTATACCAGTTAGAAGGCTCTGCTTCTTGCACCCACTCAAAAGCAGATGAACCTGAAATAGAAATTCAAAAGTGAATATAGTTCCTTCATATCATACAATGATTTGAGTCAACATGGACAACAAATCCAGTAACTGAGAATATTTTGATACTTAACCATCCAAATTTTGTCCAAAGTGTCAAAAATATTATAAATGAAGGTAAATGATTAGGTCTGGTTATGATTTTGTTTAAAAGCACCTACTTTCAGGAAAAGAGACATCAGTTGAATGTCAACACGTCGTATAATAATTATTATAAAATGATAGAAACAACATCTTAATTGCATTGGCTTGAATGTAGATGAGACACAAGAATTTCAGTACAAAGTCCCAAGGAGATAAAGGGTCCAAGCCCTGTATATGTTCATCGTAAATATTTTGTTCTACAGAAACTCAAACTATTTTATGTGAAATAGAGCTGTTGGGCCCTTCAGGCAAGAAATATAATCTATATGCAATTTATATAGGGCCAGAAGTAACATGGGGGTGATGTTAAGAAAGCTTAAGTTCAACTGTTAATCAAATTACAAGGAACTCCTTTTCCATGAGGAAATAAAATGTATAGATTGATCATTAAGCAGGGCAAGCATAACATTCTCCCACATACAACACAATTTTTTACATATTATCATGTATTCATCAGTCCACCAAGAGTCCATTTCGACTAAATTAAGACAGCTCCACCTAAAAATAAAAGATTCTACCAATTTAGCCAATACTAGTTCATACAACTGTTATTGTCAATCGCTATTATTTGGAAGCAGTGCTACAAATTAAATAACAAGTTAGTCTTAAAACTCACAGGCTTACATAAATTGCTTTTAAGCAAGCTGAATCTCTAAAGGCAAATCTAGCAATTATGATAATGTAATACATCATGAAATTTAGAAATTCGCGGATGAGATTCACTGAAAAATTCATGAACCAGAAACATTGCTTGCCTGCTAAGGTTTGCTCGTGATGATAAACTTAAAGTCGTGGGAAAATTCCAAGTTAGTTAGCCAGAAGCTGATATTAACAAAATTGATATTCTACCATTGGTACAGCTCTAATGATGCCAAATATTAGTTTGTATTTATTTTATATTATTATTTAGATATAAGTGTGTTTTGTTATTAATTATTATAAAATCTATTAGGAAAATTCTAGATTATAGATTATAGTAGTAGAGTAAAATACAGGATTTGTTTCCTTTAATTAGTTATGGTAGTTAGTATATATAAGTATTTAGTTTTCAGGAAATTACCTGGCTTCTAAGTAATAGTTATTCATATAATCTCATGTAATTGTTCATTATGGAATAGAGTTGAATATTATGAATTAAATCTTCGGATTTTTGTGTGTTTTTGCTGATTCTTTGCGGAGATAGGCCTTTATCCCCTTGTTTAACCCTATACCCACCCTTGTCCTACATCATGTAAGATGTTAATATCAAATTTAAGACGAGAATGATCTCTAAATGTTCCAAATACATTCCATAACATTTAATTCAAAAAAAGGATGGCAAGAAAAATATTTTATAGTTGTACACTTGTACTCACTTCCTCTGGATAACCGATTTCCAAGACCACCAGCACTTCTGGGAACATTGACTGCCTTGTTCAACTGTTACAAGATACAAATGTAAAGTAAATTCATGTTGCAACAATAATGTAGAAAACATAGTTGACTTAACCTTCTACCACAGTAAAATATGTAATGAGTTCATAACCTTTTTTAAATACATGTTTACACAACAAGTAGCTTATTTCTCATTTATTTTGTATGTCAGTGAATAAGACTAAGAAGAGAAACATTATTATAGCATATTACCGTTTACAAGATAACGATATAAAAACAACCTAGGTGCATTCACATGGAGCTCATATTAATAGCTAATAATGACAATCAGCTGAGCAATCCACTCGTTGATGAACACTGCACACTAGACATATAAATCACAATTCCACTACTATAATATTTGATCAGGAGTTTTCTCCCAAATAAGTGTCAATTGGGAGAAAAGGTACTTGCTAGAGAGCAGCTTTTTTCAAATATAAGTACTTGTGCAGGGGAATACTCTCCTCTAAAGGGTATTTGGCTTAGAATTTCTTCCTTTCTCAAAATAGGCAATAATACCAATCTAGTTACTAACATTTCCTCATTTATTAAAGGAAAAAAACTCTAAATTACATACTTAATGTCTCTTAACCCCACAGCAAGTACAAAAAGTTAACGGCATCATTTATCTTAGGTATCATATACGTTTTTAGTTGCATAAGTCTATATTCTTATCCACTCTCCATAGGTGCACTTGGTTTTTTTGGCTTAAGCAAAAATATAAGGTCCTGGTTAAAAATTCTCCCGACTTGTGTACCACTAAAGCTATACATAATCTCTCTACAATCCTTGTGAATTCTTAACCTTCACTGTAAAATCTAATCACTAATTTCCACTGGTTTCTCTTGATGTTACTGGCTTATCCGAAATACCTTGCTTCAATCATTTACCTTCATCACTGTCCCAAGTCTCAGGATCACAGATCATAATCCTAACAACAAAATGAAGAGTAAATAACTCTATAAGGTCTGAAGGTGCTTTATATTTAAAAGTTATGGTCATAACTTGCTTTTACCTTTAAATATCTATATCCATTTACTACAAAATTTAAGGAGACCTAGAGCTATATACGATCCCACTACTACCACTTACCCTTAGTACTGCAATACAGAACAAACTGTGAGATAGAGGATTTCCATAACATATAACATTGACCCAAAATGCCAAAACATAAGTCACTTTTCACTCTTAACAAAAAGATTCTTCGGTGCAGACTGCAGTCCAGTTTACCAACCACGCACTGACATCTGTTTTACTGTTCAATATATGGACATTATCATGAATGGAAATATGCCTCTGGGACAGTGGTAATCTAAGATTTTGACTTCCATTCGAAATTCTAACGGCATATAATATCCTTGTCATCTCTGAAGATGATCCGTAAGATACATGTTTGTATGTTACTGACAGGAAGAACATTAAAAATGATATACCATTTATCCAATCTTACTATTTTATTCTTTTCACAATCTCCGTAAAAATTAAAAAACACGTCACTATCTAAAAAATCAGTAAACAAAACAATAAACTGTGACATTAAAAACAAAATAATATTAAAAACAGATTTGGTGACCTAAAAGTAACTATTTAAGTACATACAATTAAGATTTACCTATCTAAATACTTAACTGATGAAGCTGATGCAAATAATTTTCATAATAAGAAAAACCAACCTCTGAAAATGTAGCAGCAAGATCATCAACCTCTGGAAAAGACCCTAATGCACTACCCTGCAAAAAGGAACATTATTAGCTAAATCACTTGATGATCTACTAATATAAGTACACAATCACTTCCCAAACCACACCACATCCTGCTGGACATTGATCAAATAAACATTCGAACCAAGAGGTAAGTAAACAGTACACAGAAATTGTGTTCATGGTAATGAGGCCACCAACATATGCACAAAAAAGATGATGCATTACTGATAACTTAAGGTTAATCACACCTGCTGTCAAAACTAAACTCTAAATGCTTCATAAAAACTACTAAATGCCGATTATCCGTCACCTCTATCCTTCCCACTATCGTACAGATAAAAACCTATTTGAAACAGTTAAGGACCTAAAAATTAACCAGGAAACAGTTATCTGTTGGTCATCTCTCTAAAGCCAAAAACAACCCTATCACTGTCGCCCAAATCAATAATCAGCTTATCACATCAAACTATCACGTGATTGTGCCGGCCTGCGAATCTCTCTCTGAATTACTTCAGAAATGCATTCATCATGGAAGTTTGTTTCAAAGACTTTGATTTTAAACATATTCAGATAATGGCTAATCGTCCAATTTGGTTCATTTAAAAGACACTGCTCTTACCTAACAGTGCTTATCATTTACTACTTTACCAAACAATAGAAAATATGTTGCTTGTATATTGTACAAACTAATAAAGCCATAATCCTAAACGGTAACTGGAAATGTAGTATGGTCTGATTTTAACTTGAACAAAGTTAAACCACAGAACTTTAGGAAACAACAACTAATTACAAAAAAATGGAAGGCTGAAACATGTGCAGATATAAATTCAGATCAGGCATTAGAGCTTAAAAGATATGATCCCCAAACTTTGTTATAATTAAAAAGAACGCGCTTAAGGCTTCGTTCAAGTCTAAAGGCCAATTAAGCGGATAATTTCAGAAAAAGCCCGCCCACTATTAAGAAGCTCCATATAACTACTTACATGCTAATAAGCGGAAAGCATTTAGTGTTTTTACCGCGCTTTTGAGAATAATAGTTGTTAAGATCTGACTTGTTAAATTCTAGCCGCAAATATACTTAGATTTTTCTAAGTATAGAGTACCAACTTCAAGGAAAGTTCCGGAATCTTTTCAAAGACTATAATTAAAGAATAAAGAATAAATGACATTAAACTTGTCAGGTATTTAAGTTCATTTATACCTTAAAAACAAGTTGTGGGTTGTCAACCACATGCTACTAGAACTTGTTTGTTTGTCTTAAACAGCGTAATTTCTTTCCTAATTGTAATATTTAATACTATTCGGTCGCTGCAGATATCTGTCTGTTACTTGTACTTAGTTCACTTCTCTTCAATGAAGCATGCT
>PHNY01290628.1:0-22613 GCA_003724115.2 Anethum foeniculum | reverse complement strand
ATCTTTATAGTAGTAATACTTGACGGCAGAGCCATCTTTATAGCATTTAAACAGTAATATAAATGAATATGTTATTAACGATAATATTTAGAATAAAATGAGTAAATTTAAATCGTACCTCCTTTTGTTGGACAAGCTTCACTTGGTAGAGACTCGTAAATGAAATTAAGTCATACCTCTTTTATGAACCAAGCTTCAATTGGCAGAGACTCGTGCTAATAACGTATTATAAAACTTATATAATATTTAAAAGGAAGAAAGCTAGTTAGAAGGATAAAAGAGAGGAAAGCTGTGATGCTTGTTTTTCTATGTCTTTCTATCTCTTGGATAAAAGGAGCAAGGCTCTATTTATAGAGCTTCATTAGTAAACGGACTTATTAAAATACGAATGAAAACAGCTTCTTTAGGAAGTTTGCTTCACCGCCTTGTCCGAGACCAATGACTTCTATTTTACTTGCTCAATAAGTATTACACGCCTTTCAATATTTAATATTTAACAATCAAATTTTATAACATTTTTGAATATTTTACACCATAATTGTGTCAAAAAGTGTCATTTTTCCTTTTTATTTCATTTACCCATTTCAAAGTAAAAAACAATTTTGATTTTGATGTATTTTGTATTAACTAACACTAATAAAAATTAGAAAATGAGGGGGGCAGGGAAGCAGTAGGCTCCAGAATGTTCCATCCTAATTTTCTTCCTCCCAAAGAAAACAAATGCAGATCTCACCTCATTAAAACCCCCTTGTTTTTCCATCTCAAATTAGCGAATTACAAAAATCCATACAACTATTAACGATATACATGGAGAGAGGAAGGAATGGAAGAGTGTCGCGAGGGATGCTACCGTTACTCGCGTTTCACGCGGTGAGCGAGTACTCTAGACTTGATCGGAAACCACCTGTGACGGCGGCGCTAGTTGCGGCGAATACGCTGATTTATTTGAGACCTAAATTTATTAATCATCTCATTCCTACTCTTGATCAAGTCTGGTTCAATCCCCATCTTATTCTCAAGGTATTGAATTTTGAACGCTTTGATCATTATTTATGCCCTGATTGATGCATTTTATTGTTTATGATGAAATAGTGTGTTGATTTTTCGTTGCGATTTTTGAAGTTGTTTTGAGGTGAAATGTTTGTTGAGTTAGGGTTTCGAATTTACGAGTTAAGCTGAATTTAGAAAGTTAGGTTATAGTTTGGTATTTATTGGCAAGTTGAAGTGGAGTTGATAATGTTACTTGTTTTGGTGCTATCGAGTTATATTTTTCTGGGAGTGGATTAGGGATAGTGATTTGTTGAACTCTGATTTTTGATCCTTGGTTGAAATTTGAAGATCACAAAATTGATATTAATGCGTTTCTTGGTACGTAAGATTAGGTGACAGATTAATGTTTTTGACATAGGCAAGTAGGCTATTGTGGCCATGAGCAGTTCTGTGAAACTATTGCTATGACATTTAGTGGAAGCTATTTTTCAATTGTGTAATAACAGTAATATATTTGGTTAAAGGGTAAACTGTTTGATTCTTGTTCGAATGAGATCGATTGCGTTATTGCTCATGTTATCGTGTGTAATGATGAGACGGGAAGAAGTTTGTTTCTCCTATAAATTCCAGATCAATTGTGTAATTAAAATGAGTTTCTGGAAGACAATGGTAACTTTTTGTATTGTACGCATGGTATGAATTGCTGACAACTTTTTTGCCTTGCCTTCACTTCCGTTACTGTAATGTGCTTGCATTGCTGAAGGAAGCAGTACATTTTTGCACTAGATATCAGACTTTTTTGAGGTTGAAACTACTGTATGTTGATACTTTATGGCAGAAGAGTGCAGGAAAATTCATAGTATATGTTAATAAACACGTTTCTATTTGTTATTAGAGGGAGAAGTGTATTGGAATAACTTATTTTAACAGGTGACTCTGTAATTCTTCTTGTATGATCTGATATCTTTGGAAAATCAAGAGGATATCTAGTTTATGTTACTGGCAATTCTTTAATTATTCACTGTCTTATAATGCACGTCTTTTCATTATAGGCATAGTATGTTATTGCTAACAAATTAAGGAGAATTATTGCTTTCCTTTGACATCATATTATTCCAATTGCTGGAAATAATGTGATTATTGAACTGACGTAGTTACAACATCTAATGATTTTGGTTGCTTTATTCCAAGTTCTATAGCCTTTTGAAGCATCGCTTCTCTCTCGTTTTTCCTGTGTGTGCCCTTTATTTTCATTATCTTATCCTTAATTCATTTGTGAATGAGCAGAATGGGGATCTCAGACGCTTACTTTTGTCACCTTTTTACCACATAAACGATTCACATCTCGTTTACAACATGATGTCACTGTTGTGGAAAGGAGTCCAATTGGAGAACTCCATGGGGAGTGTTGAGTTCACAGCTATGGTTGCTGCCTTACTTGGGTTATCTCAGGGCATTACAATCTTGTTGGCAAAAGGTCTTCTAGTTTTCTTTGATTATGAGAGACCCTACTACCAAGAGTATGCCGTTGGATTTTCTGGTGTTCTTTTTGCCTTGAAGGTTGTCCTTAATTCTCAATCGGATGATTATAGCTATGTATATGGACTGATGGTGCCATCACGTCTTGCGGCATGGGTTGAACTGATTCTTATTCAAATGTTTGTGCCTGGTGTCTCCTTCCTTGGCCATCTTGGTGGAATTCTTGCTGGGATCGTGTACATGCGCTGGAAGTCCTTGTACTTTGGTCCTCGCCCTTTGAGAACAGTAATTGGTGGTTTTGCCAGTTTTCTTAGTTGGCCTTTAAGGATGGTGCGAGGCTTTAGCCAGAGGCGTAGAATCACTGGCAGGGGAACAGTGGGCCGGGGTCTGACGAGAAATGCACCTACACCTTGGAGTTGCCCTGCATGTACTTATGACAATTCTGGCTGGTTAACTGTGTGCGAGATGTGTGGAACAAGTCAGAGTGGTGAGGATGGCTTGTTATCGTCTGGTTTGTCGAATGATCAGCCCCCTTTAGAAGATCACCCTTCATTGGAAGAATTACGTAATCGGAGGGTTCAAAGATTTGGAAGATGATAGAATTAAATGGGATTTATGTTTTTGTAGAGTCATCAAACATGCTCATATGCAGAGTCACTCTCTTCGTGTATCATAAGATGGCAAACTTACAGTAACAGGCCGAAAATTTGTTAATAGTGCAAGTATAGATTCTACGTTTCTACTTCTTTAGCAGTTGGAAAATTTGTTAATAGTGCAAGTATAGATATGACTTGTTTTTTTCGTTGGGAGGGCATATGACTTCTTCTTTTCTTAAGAGACAAATGATTTTTATTAAATGTTTATCCATGTTTTTAATATTTAATCAAATGATTTGAATTCTTTTCCTGGAAATTAATTTTTGACAAGTTAATTAGCAAACAAAAAGTGTATATAGGTTTCATGTGGAATTTATTATAGCATTTTTGTTTATATAGTTTTCATGTGGAAACTATTATAGCAAAAATGATTATAAAATCAAAATAAATTGTATCAAATTATCTGACAACAATATTCTATATATAATTTTTAAATAAAAACATTCAACAACAATGAGTCACTAAATAAAAATATATGATATTAAATAAACCTATTATTCTATATATAGAAATTTTATATAAAAACAATTCAAAAACAATGCGTCACTAAATAAAAAAATATGATAGTAACGAACAAACTTATAAAAAATAGTTGAAACAACTAAACGTAAAATATTTATATAATTAAAATATACATTTTAGGGGTGTTCGCGGTGCGGGCGGTGCGATTTTTCTCTAAAATCACGGACCAACCAGCACATGCGGTTTGATCAAACTTTCAACCCGCGATCACACCGCGCAACTCAAAAACAACATAAACCACATCACAAGAAGGCGGTGTGGTGCGGTGTATGCGGTCCAAGCGGTTTGTAAAAATTTATTATCAATTAATATTACAATGACATAATATAAAGTCTTAAAAAATAGTACATTGAAAAATATTAATATTTAATATAATTTAATTTTCGATTAAAAAATAAACAATAACACTAATTATTTATGAGAACATTACAAATACTAGAATAAGAATACAAATAATGCAAGCGAAAATATGCTATATTTCATAAGTGCTCAATCTTTACAAATATTTACTATAAAATAAAAGCACACAAGCAAAAGTGTTACAGTGCATTTTCACAAGCTTAGAAAATCATTCATACAACATTACATGATCAGGTAGAAAGCGTTCATCATTCGTACAACATTACATAGTTAGGCAGAAAGCGTTCAGAGTAAATTTAGGTTGTAAACAAAAAAGAATTAATATTCAAAAGAAATTTGTTTGGCTAAAATAAATCAACATCATCGGTTACTAAATTAATATGTAATATTTAAATATAATAATATATATCTATAATAATATTATATAATATATTAAAAATATATATTAATATTATATACGGTGCGGTTTGAACCACGATACCTAAATTTAAAGTCACAACCCGCACCGTACCCGCGGTTTATAAAAAATTCAACCCACAACCATACCACGAAAATTTAAAACCGCGTTTTGTGGTGCAGTTTGATGCGGTGTGGGCGGTCCCGTGAACACTCTGGTACATTTTATAAAAGAACCGTGAACGGTTAACTGAAGTTACCTGATGAACAGTAAAATTGGCGCATATAAAGAATAACAGAGGAGTAGAGGGGCTAGGGTTTATCAATTATCACAATCAATCAGCCACTGTTGCAAATTCAATGGGTTCCAAAAACAAGAAAAAGAAGAACAAGCAAAATGAAAACAACCCTCTTGGTGTTGTAAAAGACACCCCAATGAAGAAAACTGCTGAAGCTTCCAACATTCAAACTCCTCCTGATTGCGAGGTATGCTTCTTATTCCTTTCCAATTTAATACTTATATATAAAAACTTCAATTTTATCAGTTTTGCAATTAGGGTCATTATAGATACTCAGGGGAATTAGCTGTGGATTAGTGTTTGTTATTACTAGATGGGTATGATTTAATATATACATAGGCTGTTATTAGCAGGTAGAAAGCAAGCATTTTACGTTGCGTTTGCTTGTTCCGGAACTTGAATTTTAATTTACTAATTTCAGCTGTTTTACTGTTTTTGTTACATTTTTGATTGTTTTGCGGAAGGGCTAATATTGTTACGGTGCTAACTGTTAAATGCTTAATTTCTTGTTCGTTGTTCCTTGTTTTGGTTATACGTGTTTGAGGAGCTTTGTGATGATTTCTATGTTCTTTTGGCATTGTCGTATTTTTTTTTTTGTTAAATTATCTTGATAGTTTTTGCTTGATTTTTTGATTTCATGGGAAGGTTGGTAATGATATGGTTATCGTATATTGCAGAGTGAGAAGATTGATTCTTTGTTGAAAAAACAAGATCCTGAATCTATGACGGATTCAGAGAAGTTGTTTGAAAAGGTTAAGGCTAAAGTTGAGGCTCTCAAGGCTGCTCGTAATATCCCATCTAGTGATATTTCTGCCTCTACGTCTGACAAGGCATTTCCACTAGAAAAGACAATTGAAAATGGACAAGAGGGCTGCCTTGGCGATTTACCGAATGTTTCTCAAAATGCAGAAGTTACAGCTGATGCCGCCCCACTTGTTTGGAACAGGGAACAAAAGTTGGAATATTTTAAGGTATGCCTATCTAATTTAGATATAATGAGAAGCTTTAAGAAAACGAAGCCTGCCAATTAGTTCTCTCATTTTCCTCTTTTCCAACCTCTTCAAATATTTGGCGTACCCCTGTTGGATACAGCACAGGTGTAGATGTGAGAACTGGGCTTGATCTTTCATGCTGCAAACGAACACTTCACAGTCTAGTAGCCCAAACCCAAATATACAATCTAAGACTCTAGCAACTTATATTTAAAAGCAAGACCACCAGCAGACTTGCTTATATATAGATCTTTCAAATCTGTGTTATGAATAATATATGATAAAAGCAAACGTATCAGTAACTGGAATGGTAAAAAAAAAGAGAGGAATATTTAGGATTTCTTAAGTCACACTTTTATGCTGGCAGGGCCCTGAACCCATGCCAAATTTTGGATCCAATCCTAAAATATCTAAGTCTGAGAATGAGAACATTAATTTTGTAAAACAGAAGAAGAAGATGATGAAGAAAAAGAAGAAGAAGATGATGAAGGAAGAGAAGAAGAAACAGACTGCAGATATCAAGATTCAGACACTTATCAAACAATCCGGTAATATTTCCCCAATTGTTGGATGCTGTCCAACCTGTTTCCATCCCTTGAAAGAATCTTTAGTTCAAAAGCTGCCAGAGTATGAGGTATGCATGTTCTTTGTTTTGAATTTAATAACATAATTATATAGAAATAAAGATGCTTGGTAATGAGTTTTGAAATGGGTGATTATACTGCATAATTAGTGTTGCATCACAGTGTTTGCTATGTGAATTTAGAATATAGGAGAATCAAGTTTATATACATAAATACATACATATATACATATATATATATATGTATGTATATATATGATTCTTATTTTTTTTTTTTGTCTCCCAAGTTACAAGTCAAAATCATTGTTGTTATCTGCTACAATGAAGCAGTATACACAGAGCTTGTTAATTCTGGAACCTTGAGCTTAATTAAGTACTTTAACCATATATATACATACATATATACATATACACGCAAACACACACACACACACACACACACACATATATATATATATATATATGTATATATGTATGATTTTTTTATTTTTCTTCTCCCAAGTCACAAGTATAAATCACAGTTGTTATCTGCTGCAAGCCTACAAAGAAGCAGTATACACGCACCTTGTTAATTCTGGAACCTTGAGCTTAATTAAGTACTTTAACCAATTTACTTTTTTCCTTTAATATCTTAATCCGATTTTGTTTTTATTATATGAAAATTTGGGTAATAGTTTGCTTTTCATATATTGCAGAACACAAAACTTGAATCTTTGTCTCAAAAACAAGATCCTATATCAGAAAAGGATTTAGAAAAGTCGCTTGAGCAGGTCAAAATTCTGGAACCTTTAGCTTAATTAATTACTTTAACCATTTTACTGTTTTCCTTTCATATTTTAATCCGATTTTGTTGTTATTATGTGACAAGTCGGGTAATAGTTTGCTTTTCATATATTGCAGAATACAAAACTTGAATCTTTGTCTCAAAAACAAGATCCTATATCAAACAAGGATTTAGAAAAGTCGCTTGAGCAGGTTAAATTGGAAGCTTGAGCTTAATTAAGTACTTTAACCATTTTACTGTTTTCCTTTCATATTTTAATCCTATTTTGTTGTTATTATATCAAAAGTTGGGTAATAGTTTGCTTTTCATATACTGCAGAACACAAAACTTGAATCTTTGTCTCAAAAACAAGATAATATATCAAACAAGGATTTAGAAAAGTCGCTTGAGCAGGTCAAATTCTGGAACCTTGAGCTTAATTAATTACTTCAATCATTTTACTGTTTTTCCTTTCATATTTTAATCCGATTTTTTTTGTTATTATAGAAAAGTTGGGTAACAGTTTGCTTCTCATATATTGCAGAACAGAAAACTTGAATCTTTGTCTCAAAAACAAGATCCTATATCCAACAAGGATTTAGAAAAGTCGCTTGAGCAGGTTAAATTCTGGAACCTTGAGCTTAATTAAGTACTTTAACCATTTTACTGTTTTACTTTCATATTTTAATCCCATTTTGTTATTATATGAAAAGTTGGGTAATAGTTTGCTTTTCATATACTGCAGAACACAAAACTTGAATCTTTGTCTCAAAAACAAGATCCTATATCAAACAAGGATTTAGAAAAGTCACTTGAGCAGGTCAAATTCTGGAACCTTGAGCTTAATAAATTACTTCAATCATTTTACTGTTTTCTTTTCATATATTAATCCGATTTTGTTATTATAGAAAAGTTGGGTGACAGTTTGCTTCTAATATATTGCAGAACACAAAACTTGAATCTTTGTCTCAAAAACAAGATCCTATATCAATCAAGGATTTAGAAAAGTCGCTTGAGCAGGTCAAATTCTGGAACCTTGAGCTCAATTAAGTACTTTAACCATTTTACTGTTTTCCTTTCATATTTTAATCCGATTGTGTTGTTATTATATGAAAAGTTGGGTAATAGCTTGCTTTTCATATATTGCAGAACACAAAACTTGAATCTTCGTCTCAAAAACAAGATCCTATATCAGAGAAGGATTTAGGAAAGTCGCCTGAGCAGGTCAAATTCTGAAGCTTGAGCTTAATTACTTTAACCATTTTACTGTTTTCCTTTCATATTTTGATCCGATTTTGTTGTTATTATATGCAAAGTTGGGTAATAGTTTGCTTTTTATATATTGCAGAATACAAAACTTGAATCTTTGTATCAAAAACAAGATCCTATATCAAACAAGGAAAAAGAAAAGTCGCTTGAGCAGGTCAAATTCTGGAACCTTGAGCTTAATTAAGTACTTTAACCATTTTACTGTCTTCCTTTCATATTTTAATCCTATTTTGTTGTTATTATATCAAAAGTTGGGCAATAGTTTGCTTTTCATATACTGCAGAACACAAAACTTGAATCTTTGTCTCAAAAACAAGATCTTATATCAAACAAGGATTTAGAAAAGTCGCCTGAGCAGGTCAAATTCTGGAACTCTGAGCTTAATTAATTACTTCAATCATTTTACTGTTTTTCCTTTCATATTTTAATCTGATTTTGTTGTTATTATATGAAAAGTTGGGTAACAGTTTGCTTCTCATATATTGCAGAACAGAAAACTTGAATCTTTGTCTCAAAAACAAGATCCTATATCAAACAAGGATTTAGAAAAGTCGCTTGAGCAGGTCAAATTTTGGAACCTTGAGCTTAATTAAGTACTTTAACCATTTTACTGTTTTCCTTTCATATTTTAATCCGATTTTATTGTTATTCTTTGAAAATTTGGGTAATAGTTTGCTTTTCATATACTGCAGAAAACAAAACTTGAATCTTTGTCTCAAAAACAAGATCCTATATCAAACAAGGATTTAGAAAAGTCGCTTGAGCTGGTCAAGGATAATACTGAGGCTCTGAAAGCTGTTGGAAACACTAATTTCCGTAATATCCTATTTTATAATAAGTCCGCCTCTACACCTGATAAGGCATACCCACTTGAAAAAATTATTGAAAAAGAGGAGTGGGGCTGCCTTGGTGATTTACTCAATTTTCCTCCAGGAGCTAAATTGACACCCGACGCCTATCCAATTTTTGTTTGTAACAGAGTTCAAAAGTTGGAAGATATCAAGGTATGTACATCGTCTAGGTAGTTTAGATATAATGAGCAGTTTTAAGAAAATTGAGTGCGTTCACTGTTTCTTTCATTTTCCTTCTCTTCCCAAGTTCTTTAAATTTTGGGTATACCTTTGTTGGATATGGCACAAATGTGGATGTGAGAAATGAGTCTGATCTTCATGAGTTTAAATACGAATTTACAATCTGCTGTCAACTTATAAAGTGGTATTCTTGTATTTTAAGTTTCATATACAACATACCATTACGTTACCCAAACGTTAGTCAAATGTGAAGTTAAAATGAGGGTATCACGTGTAAAAGTTAAAAAAGTAATGGCATTAGTTAGAAAAGTTAATAGGACAATGGTATTTTTTAAACTGTTCTTTCAAATATTTTCTAAAATTTTAAACTATGTTTTGTTCAAATGTTTTAATGATGATATTTCTAATATAGTAGATTGTTAACGAAATGGCATGCTATAGGTGAAACTTAAAATACAAGGGTGTAACCTTATAAGGTTAAAATAAAATAGACACCAATTGGAAAAGTCAGAAGTAGAAAGGTATCATTGTGAATATCCTTAATCTTTTTCTTTTTTTTTTACTTAAATGAAGAATCACAATTATATATCTCTTTTGAAATATTTTGGTATTAGACCAAAACCCAGCTGAACCAAACTGTTATGAATCGCCTCGGGTTTTTGCAGCATTCTGTTTGGATTCGGTTTTAAAATTATCAAAATCGAAATTTTTGTTTGGTTTGGTTTGGTTCGGTTTAAACCTCTAAAACTGCCTAAACCAATCCGTGCTCACCACTTACATATATGTAATGGCAAATTTGTCGGTAATTGAAATTTTTTTGTAGAATAATTAAAGATGCCTGCCTGGTTCCCTAATCTGTGTCAAAGTCTTTTAAGATCGAGAATCCAATCTGACCCTTGTTCGACTCACATTTTTGGAATTTTTTTTCCTAATCTTCGTGCTTCGTATTACAGGATGAGTCCGAGAAGAGTACAGTTGCTGGTGTTCTTCAGTACATTACACATCTTATCAAGTACAAAGACAATCATTCAACCGAGTGCAAGCCGGGAAAGAGTCACAAATTCCCAAGTATAATCGAACAAAAGTTTCGGACCATCTTTAATGAATCAAGTTCAAAAAGTCTTTTGCCTAAGAATAGGAAACTTCTTATCCGCTACGTCTTGGTGCTAACACTTTTTGTTGATGATTATCAGACTGATACTGCAGATATAGCCAAAGATCTGAGGATGAACGTCGTAGAACTGAAAAAACAGTATGAACAGTTGGGTTGCAAAATTGTTGATGACGAATCTGTACTGCTTGCTACACTTCCTGTCCCGCCAGTTTTGAATAGTAGGAGCAAGAAGCGTAAAAGGTAGAGTGTGTTGGGCTCTTTTTTCCATCCCGAATCATTTGACACAGCTACATGAGTTTGAGTAGTTTTCACGATAAATTGATGAGCCGCGTATTCCTTTTCCTTCAGATTGAATAAATCTTGACAGATGAAAAGAAGCAATAGGTTATACCTTGTTTGTTCAAACTATGATGTAGCAAATCCGGTGTTCCGCCAAGGGCTTTAAACTACATGTACTGATTATGAGTGCCTGTTTATCATCTGTTGATCTATACAGTTACGTTTGTGCAATGTCTTCCTTCATCTCCTTTATTTCTGCAGGCTAGCTAATGAATCTCAACTAAGTTTTGTATGAAATCGGCAAAAACAGGGGAGATCTATGATGATGTGCGCTTTTGAAATAGTGGTTCAAGGTGACTTTCAGTGTCAAAATAGCTACAATTTTCTCCTGTTCTATTTATTTTGTGTTTTTTCTTTTTAAATTTGAAAACCAGTTGAAGTATTTTGCTGTATATGTAAAGATTGCAGCCCCCAGAAGAACATATTGTAGAAACACAGTCTTTCATCTGCAAACATATTTTTCTGCTCAAATTGTTGTAGTTTTAAACTGTAAAATTATGCGATTTCTTATTAGAGTAATTGTTCCGAGTGAAGGTTACTTTGTTCTTGTTCCAATTGTTAATTAAACCAATGTATCATTTGATGGTGTTGCACTGAGTTTCCAGCTCTACTCGGATCTGTAGAGTAGAATCTGAGCAATTTTATCCGACTTGTTTTCAGCGTTGCTTTGTTTCATTCGTCTCGGTGACAAAAATATCAAAACGGCTGCTGTCGCATTTGTATTTTATCAAATTGAGATGAAAATGCGCAGTTGACAAGAATGAATGTTTTCACTCTAAAGCTGTTCAGAATTTCAAATATCAAACAGTACTGAAAAACAAGTTTGATGCCTGAATAGAAAGAACACATTGATAAATGGGAGCGAAAGATATCCACGGAGATGATAAAAGAAAAAAAGAACAAAGTCACTCCTGTGCGCTCGCACACACACAGAGTACTAGACATTTGTATAATCGGCTTGGTTACCAGCGCCATGCAAAATCGAAAACCATGTATTCAGACTGCAGACTGCAGACTGCAGACACTGACATACACCTTTAAAAGAGAAAGAAGTAAAACAGAAATACAATGCTTAAACAGTTTGAAACCACAAACATAATAGGCCTTTCTTGTCTACTGCATGGGGGTGAGGGGTCTATCTTATGGTTTATTCAATTATTGGTTGTCTGTATAATATTATCCCCTAAAGAATTCAGCCTGCTGCAGCAAATCTGCATTGCTGGTCAGTTCGGCTCTTATATGCTTATACTTCAAGACCTGTAAGGGCTGATAGGAACTCCTTGCAGTATTTCATCCTTTTAGGGATCGAGTCAAGTGATCTTTGCATCTAAACAACATGGAGAAGGGCCCAAGTACGTAATTTTCCATGATCAGGTAGCACCGTAGCAGGTCAATGTGTCGACTGGGAGTTGCCTGAGATTCCAAATACATTAAATATAATTCTGTACTCGTCTACTTGACATTTATTTTTCGGTGTATATTTTGTCCTTGGGCACGTATTCTGCGTCTACCTGGCACACTATATATATAGCTAACTGCAGGCTTAAGGTTGGCAGTCAAACCTTTTCACTATCACTTGAAAGTAACATAAATTTGGTTTTGTTCTTGTCGTCTCAGTCTGAGTACATATATTTATCTACTGTAATATAGGGGAATGAGCGGAATACATAATTGGTATCTTTTGATTAAGAAGTATGCATTGTAGTCATTCGAGTTGTTATAGCTTATTACCAGACAAACTTGAATAACACAGTTTCAACTAGTTGCCTATAAAATGAAGTCAAACTTGGTCTAAACTACTATTGATGTTTTAAAGTTCAATATTTATATCAAGTAGATTACTTTTACCTTTGTTCCTTTGTCCTTGTTGGATTTGCTGTGTCTAATCCATCCATGCATGGCCGGTTACTGTCTTTTACACAAGTTAGTACTTCACTTATAATTATACTTAGGAGGGCGGCAGACTAGGCAGTGTTTCTTAGTCTACCAATAACTAATAAGTTTATTGAACATATATATGTGTGTATGTCTGTGCATTATTAGTATACTCCTACCAATTAAACCATCCTCTGCCTTGATCCATAAATTCTTATCACCAACTGTGTTGCTTAATCTGTGTAGATAATACGCGTAGAGTGCTTAACTTATTGTCCTAAAATGGTAATTATACATTTCATCCAGTTTTCATTTAACTTTTGCTTGTCAGATATTGTTACGTGTTTATGCACACTTTTTTAGCTAGCAAACTGAGTTCTTGCATTGTCATGTTTAGGAAGCGACTGATGAAAGAAGCGTTGTACATGTTGTTTACCAGCCCATGAAGAAACCTAGAGAAGGTGGATTCAGAGCCACCCTATTCGTCTTTGGTATGTAAACAAATTGCACTATGCACTTATAATTTATGACTAATAAACTTATTTCTAGTAGTAGCGAAACATCAAATAGAGCTTCGTTGCTAATACTTTATGTACGTTACAGGACTGATGGGGTTGGATAATATAGGCTTTATGGCTAATATGGTGAGCCTAGTACTGTATTTCATGAATGTCATGCACTTTAGTATTTCTGGCTCTGCAAACACCACTACCAACTACTTGGGGACGGTTTTCTTGCTTACAATACTTGGAGGGCTAATCTCTGACTCGTATATGAGCCGCCTCAACACTTGCCTACTGTTTGGAGGATTTGAGTTACTGGTAACTAGATAAATTGATCCTTGCTGATTTTATCAATTATGATCATATGAAACGGGACATATCTAATTGATTTTAGAAACATTTATCTTTTTTCAGGGATATTTGTTGCTGATTATTCAGTCTCATTATTCTGAGCTGCAACCTGAAGCCTGTGGGAAGTATAGCTGCGTGGATGGTACTAAAGCTCTGCTCTTTTACGGTTCCATATGTTGTGCTGCTCTGGGAGGTGGTGGGGTGAGAGGGTCAGTGCCTGCTTTGGGTGCTGATCAGTTTGATCAGGATGATCCAAAGCAAAGCAAATATATAGCCAGCTTCTTCAATTGGCTTTTGTTAAGTATAACTATTGGAGCTTGTATTGGGGTTACAGTCATTGTGTGGGTAAACACTAACAGGGGATACGACAGTGGCTTCATCATATCCATGGTTTGTTCGTTCACTGGGTTTTGTTTAGTTTCACTTGGAAAGCCTTATTATCGTGTCCGCATGCCTGGAGAAAGTGTCTTACTAAGAGTTCTACAGGTGAACTATCTACAACTGCTCGTCAAATTTCACTGAATGATCAGTATGTGACAATCTCATATATAAGTAATCAATGATTCTCCTAGTAACACTTTGAGATGTTTGAACTGCAGGTTCTGGTAGTAACAATAAAAAATATGAAGGTTGAGTTGCCACAAAATTCACGAGACCTGTATGAAATTAATGATCCTGAGTCTAATTCTGGCAGAGAACGCATCAAGCACAGCTACCAATTCGGGTAAATTTTCCTAGGTGTTCTTAATTAATTTATTTTGTTTGGTGTACCCAATATATTTTAACATGATGAAATGGTACAGGATACTAGATAAAGCAGCGGTACTTCCTGAAGGAACTATTCCAAAGAAATGGAAAGTGTGCACAGTGACTCAAGTTGAAGAAGTAAAGATCTTAACAAGAATGTTGCCAATTCTCCTAAGCACCACTCTCATGAACACATGCCTTGCTCAGTTACAAACATTCTCCATCCAACAAGGTGTCCTCATGGACACGAAACTTGGAAAGTTTAACGTCCCAGCTGCCTCAATTCCCGTCATTCCTCTAGCATTCATGTCATTTCTCATACCACTCTACGAAATTTTACTTGTCCCCGTAGTGAGAAAATTCACAGGTCATCCAAATGGAATAACTCACCTCCAGAGAGTCGGGGTTGGTCTGATTCTCTCCGCGATATCCATGGGCCTAGCAGGAATCATAGAACTAAAGAGGAAGAATGAATTTCTACACAACAATAAACGTATTAGCGTCTTTTGGCTATCATACCACTTTGCAGTGTTTGGAATAGCGGACATGTTTACACTTGTTGGCCTAATGGAATTCTTTTACAGTGAAGCTCCTCTTCGCATGAGATCATTATCTACTTCTTTGTCATTCCTTTCGTTGTCAATAGGCTACTACTTGAGCTCGATTTTCGTGGGGATTATTAATTCGATAACATCTAAATTAAGTTCAAACAACAATGGGTGGTTGGAAGATCTGGACATGAACAAGAATCATCTAGAACTATTTTACTGGTTCTTGGCAATCCTCAGTGTGCTTAACTTTGGGAATTACATCTTCTGGGCTAACTGGTACAAGTACAAGAAAGATGTTCCAGCTGATAAACAAAGGCTGTTTGATCAATCTTTTTCAGATGCGAGTATTAGTTTTGTAGCTAAACAACAGGAGGAGGTGCCCTCTACTAGTAACAGAAATTAATCAATGTATATTAATTTGCTAGGCCTTTTTCCAGATACGCAATATGCAGTATGCAACTAGACTGGGAAAAAGTTGTTTTTTGTATCTGTAGCAGTAAGGTAGTTTATCTGGGAACATGGAAATGTAGATTCTTTCAATCTCTCTTGTTCCTATTGCAAATGACAACGACCAAGTAACCCAAGTCAAGAAAAAGATTTTTCAAAATAATTGATATTACGACAAAGAAATCGAGCTCCAGATTTATGAATTTCTTATGATCTTGAAGTTTTGTGAAGACATGTAACAGCACCAAATGTCATCTTTATTCTGGGCTGGAATTCAATTCTCTAGCATGCATGAAAACTTCTCAGCACTAGCAGTAAAACTTAAGTTGATAGAGTCTGTGACATTGTTGTCTACGACCGTTACATGCTTTTTTTAGGTACTGATTTCAATCTCAAGCTGAACTTTTCTTATCTTTCCATCTGAACAACACTTGAAACTACTTTATTGGAAGTTCATTTGAAAATGTTTAGTTTAGATCAGTGACTTATATGCTCCTGCTTTCGTTTATTATTAAGTAATTATAAAACCGAAACCAAAAACGAAACCAAGAAAGTTTTGAAACCGAAGCGGTACCGCCCTGACATATCACAAGAGAAACAAACATCAGAAAAGCTGATTCTGTTGCAAACAGAAAGCTTTAATCTTAAAAAGCAGAAACATGGTGTGTGTGAAAACTGAAAACTGAAAACTTTCTGAATTCTACTCAAATGTTGAGTGTCAGAAATTAATATTCAAGAATCTTTACTGCACTGTTCAATATAATGACCACTTTTATACACCGACTAGAGAGTGTACATGTCATACATACCTACTGAAACTTGATTACATTTCTATCATGATCCCTCAAGATTGTCCACTAACCCGGTCAACTTATAAAACTATTAATCACCCAACTTTTCTAAATCAATTGCTAACTTTACTCGGTGATTATAGAAATCAGCTGATTTTTTCAAAATATCGTCGATAAATTATTCATAAATCAGTCAAATATATAATCTGATACTTCAACCGACTAGTTTCAATTTTCAAATTCCGTAACCATACTTTCACTCGGGCACATTGACATTAACACCATCACCACGTTGCTTAATTTTATGCAAGAAATTTTATTAGCTACCGGAAACAAGCAAGCAAAAGAAAATAATCAGAAATTAATCTCTTGTAGATTATGACAACATTTTTCATTAATTTTTTTATAAAAATTTAAGTAAATCAAAATCTTTATCCATTAAAGATCTGTGGCAGAGCATCACCGAACGAAAAGTGATAACATATTCGTAAGTAACAATTAAAGCTGAGTTTGCAGAGTGTGCAGTAGCAGTATCAATTATTGAGGAGGGGTGAATAAGGTAAACATAAATAAATAGAGCGTGGCCGGTGTGAAAATGTTAAAATATCTGCGAATAAAATATCTAGTCTAGGGGGGATATCTGTGGTCAATATTGTCTGCCAAAAAAGATGGTCGAGTTAACTCTGTCCAAACAGATTTGAATTTGTCATAATCATTGCTACCAATAAAATTATGTTGCATACTACTCCCTCTATCCCATTAAATTCTCTACTGTCACATTAAATTCTCTACATTACTTTTTGGCACGCTTTTTAAGACTCATTTAAAGCATAACTCCATAATATTTTTTCAAATTTTTTTTTTCTGAATAAAAGTTTAAACATTAAATTTTTATTCTGAAAAAAAATTTTGAAAAAAAATTATGGAACTACACTTTATAACAGCCTTGAAATGCGTGCAACAGTGAACGTATAGAACCTATTGGACGGAGGGAGTACATTTTATTTTCCCCCAATAGCTGCGTATAGAGCTGCAAACGAACAGAGTCGAGCCGAGTTCTGTCCGAACCGAGCCGAGCTTAATTATTTTTAAAACCGAGCCGAGCCAAGCCGAGCCGAGCCGAGTTTAATAACCGAGCCGAAAGTGATGTTCAAGATCGGCTCGTTAATAAGCGAGCCAAACCCGAGCTGAACCCGAGTTTGTTCACGAACAACCGAGCTGAGCCGAACTCGAGCCGAGTTCGAACAAAGTCGAGTTGTCTACTAATAGTTCACATATATTTTTTAATCGACCAATCTTAAACTAGAATTTATAATTTTACAAGTTATATATAGATCAAATACCAGTCTTACTCACACTCACACTTGTTTCTTAGTCTATACTCCCTCCGTCCCTCTGAGATGTATACGTTCACTGTTTGCACGCATTTCGAGGCTCTTATAAAGGATAGTTCTATAACTTTTTTCTAATTTTTTTTTCTGAATAAAAGTTTAACGTCTAAACTTTTTTTTAGAATTTTTTTATTTTTTTTAAAGTTATGGAACTATGCTTAAAATGAGTCTTAAAAAGCGTGCCAAAAAGTAATGTATAGAATTCAGGGGGACAGAGGGAGTATCATTTTAGTACGATGTAAAATTCAGATTTGTGTTAATTATCTATAAAAATTTAAAAAAATCAAACACAAACCACAAATAGGATTGTACAAATAACTAAGATTAAAACTATTAATATTTAAAGCGGTAGATAACTTTTTCATTTTCCTCCTAAGTACTTAGTTTATGTGTGTTTGTTGCAATTTTAGTTTATGATAAATCTCCGGGATAACTCCAAAACTCTAATCTAGTTTACTCTATAATAAGTAAAATATGTAAAGTATATGCCTTAAATTAGTGAAAAAAATTTAAAATCTTTATACAAGTGATTAGTAAATATTTATTATTTTTAATATATATACACTTTATCCGAGCCGAGCCGAGTTAGCCGAGTTCGAGCCGAACACACAAAAAGCTCGGCTCGGTTCGTTTACTCATCCGAGCTCATTTTCATGTTCAAGATGGCTCGTTAAAGAAAACGAGCCGAACCGAGTTGACTTAAACGAGCCGAGTCCGAATTTTGTTCACGAACGGCTCTGTTCATTTGCAGCCCTAGCTGGCCTACGGACAACACAGGTGTTCACTATTGTCTTCATTTTTTGAAATACCAGGGGAACTCTTTGTGTCAGTTTTCAGAAAATATCTTTTGCTTCCCGTTTTGTTTGTAGATACTAGATATAAAAGATTTAGTTTTTTTTGTTTTTGTTACAGTAACATGGTTCAAGCATCTAATACAATAAAATTCCGTCCTTTTGAATCTAATATTTGACCAATTCGATAAATTAAACATCAGTATTTTAACTGATTTGTTCTGATTTTCGAGAATAACCGTAATAACCACACCAAAAATTAAAAGAATACATTTTACAAAACTCTTAGACCATTTCCAAGAAATGCATCTTCTAAAAATTAATAATTAATACTAGTATTGACATAGAAAGATATTTTGGGGAATTATAAATCCTTCTTTACGGAGTTTAGTATTATAAACTGTCAGTCGGTTGCAGCGATAAATTGTCAAATTGTTAGGCCAAACACTTAAATTAATATATACAAGACGAATATATTACCGAATGTAACATTTGAAATTGTGAAGGCAAAAAAATGAACCAAATCTCTATTGTGAATGGCAGAACAAGTGTTGTTGGAAATTGGAATGCCAAAAAGAAACTGTGTTTATCCAGACATGAAAGAAATTCAGAAACTGATTGAAATTAAAAAAATCTCACCATGATATATATAATAATATATCACAGGGATTCATGTTGAAGATGACAAGAACAACAAGCTTAAAATTTACAAAGGAAAATCATCATCATCATCTCTCCTTGGATCATCTAACCAAATCTTTGTTTGAGTAATCCATTCCTCTCTTGCTCTTGTTACCACTTGTGAGATCAAACCTTGATCATCATCATCATCATCATCATCATCATAGATCAAGATAAAAACATAAGGTACCATTGATTCATAACACTACTAATTAGCTAGCTAAACTAAGACTAACAACAACAATAAAGAAGAAGAAGAAGAAGAGGCAGAGGTTGTTGATTTAATTATATCCATCATAAACTCATCTACCCCTCTCCTTGGAAAGTTCAAGAAGAAACATTGCACATTCTTTGGTTGGACTTGTCCAAAATGGACCACATCACTTGAACATCTTCATATGGACATGCCATCACTTCTCCTTGAAGTTGAAGATCCATCATCCTCTTATCCTCATGTCCTGCAATTTTAGCCATATATAGAAATCAGTTTATTACGTAATAAACATGTACCACGATAAATGAATAAATAACGGGTATTTTTTTTAATGTCGAAAAATGAATAAAAAGGAAGTACCTTGGTGGTGGAGATGAGACTTGTGAGTTGATCTAGTGGAACTTCCGTTAGGATTGAAAAGAGTTCGAGCTTTTCTGAAAGGAGTAGTGATTGTTTTCACCCATGAAGTGTTGCCTGAAGACGAAGAAGAAGAAGTCATTGTTTGTGTAAGTATGTTTGATAAAATGTGTGTACAAGATATTTGATTGAGTTCAAGTCCTTGTCCTCCTCAAATGACTGACCCAAAGATGTTACATTCCTGCTCTATATATACACACACAATCACAAAAATTAAAAAAAAACAAAAAAAAAAAAAACTAAAAGGATTAAAATATATAGAGATGGAAGTAGGAGGTGTCATGTGTGTGGGACCAGATCAAGCAAGATCCGTGAGATGAGCTTTCTTTTTAAATTTTTATTTGGTCGCCTCTCGTTTTCAATCCTATTATTATATGTTCAACATTTTTTTATTATTATTATTTGCAATTAATTAATTCTGAAAATTATTGATATTTATGTTATTTGCCTTGATTATGAAGTCAATGAATGTTATTAGACGACTTATGGTAGATTAATTTGCAAAAAAAGTGTTTAATAATATAGAGAAAATAAAAAAGAATTGGAAAATAAGTAGTCGGTCATGCTTTAAATTGAAGGGGGGGTTAGTTTTGGGTACCGACTGCTACCTTACATAGCACATGCAACACGTGAACACTGATTACGTTTAGCTACTCTACCCTTTTCTTTCAAATACACCTACCTCGACCTCCCTAATTCCTTTTCCCCACCCCCTTTTTATGCTTTTAATTTGGTTTTTATGTTCGTTCAAAATAATAATATTTTTTTTTTTTTTTGTAGTTTCGAGAGTATTGAGACTGAATAGGACACTTGTATTGACATAACAAAATTACATAATTCTCCGTATTACAATATGAGTTTACAGGATGTATGCGTGACAATTTGAGTTTAAGACAAATATAGTACAAAGTATAAGGAAGATGTTATTTTTGTAAATACAGGAATTAGATTCTATTATTATGAAAATATCATTCAGCATTTATATGAAGAAGTAATATAATCTTGAAATCAACCTCAGGTCAAGTTTTCTTTTTTAATATTATATATAATAATTTATTCTGAATAACTCAACTGGTTAGGATAATGACTCAAGTCAAGTAAACGTTCGCGTTGAAGTAAGCTGTCAATGACCAAGAATAATATTGTGCTAACATTTTAGAGAATTAATTGAGATACACGTGAACATCTAATTATAAAAAAAAATTACAAATAAATAAAAAAAATTGAACTTAACAAATACTTACTCCATGGGCCGTTGATATTAATTTATGAATGGTAGGTAAATGCAGGCCAAATCTATAAGACACGGAGAGAAAAAGACATGACAGACAGGCCACTACTTCGTTATCGTAATATCTTCCTCGCCCTGTGATCACTACTACTTACAAATTCCATTTTGGCATCAAATTATCCAAACCACAAAACATATATACCCCGTACTAAAAATTAAAATGTATAACATGTATTGTAACTTATTCTCTGTAATAATTAAGGTACTGAAACAGAAATAAAAGAAATCTTTATTATTAACGTACCGAAAAAAGAATCACTAATATTCCGATGAATATTGCGCACAAAGATACGGTTACTGTGGAAAGTAAGGATGAGGTAGCTTGGGTCGGTTTTTCCGTTAGAGAAGGCTGACTTTTGGAAGCCGCAAAAGCATGTGCTCCTTCACATGCATTTCTTGTTTATGCAAAAATATCTACTAGTATCTCACTATAACACATCCATCCGCCCTTCCTTCCATCATCTCCGGTTCACTTTCTAGCTTTATTCATCCCTTATACACTCACTACATTATACCTACTTGTAACAACCTTTCACAAGTGCGATGAAAGTGGTGGATTCGGAAATTTTCGTTTACGGAATCTAACCAATTTTGAGGGAATATTTTTATATAATTTTATGATATTTAATGATAAAAAAATATATAATTCAATTTTAGGAGGACACGTGTCTCAGATACCGGATTTTTTCATGGACAATGGTTCTGTATATTTAGTTAGCTGAGATAATATCAAATGTATCAGAATTATTCTCAAATTAATGATAACATGATTAGTTCGTGGGTCTAAGTTATATAAACATTTTGAAAAAGAAGAAAATTTTTTCTTTTTCACATATACTCTACACCCCACAAATTTGAAATTCGTATCCGTAATTTGAAAATAATTTCGGAAATTTATTTTGAGATTTTTATTTACCGAACAGTTTAGTTTAATGAATAAATTTGAGTTCATATTTGTTTCAAACTCATTTATACCATTTTCATGCAGACAGCCATTATTTGCGGGATTGTAGATTTGGAGTATTATCATTACATATTTTAATTTAATTAACCACATGAGATAACCGAACCTTGGTATAAATAATCACCAATATCTAAACTTCAGTTTATCTTGTTCAGGGATGGCAACGGGTCGGATCGGGTCGGGTTTCTTGAGATCCAGANNNNTACTTCGGTTCGGATCGGGTCCGGGTCCGGATATCTAAAATGAAGATCCAAATCCGATCCGTCGGGTTTTTCGGGTATCGGGTCGGGTTCGGGTTTAATTCGGATACTTAAAAAAATAAAATTTGAAAATTATGTACCTATCAAAAACATGATGATTGATTTTTTTTAAAAAAAATTAGGAATATAAAAAAAGGACTTCACATGTTTTATTTAGTACAATAAACACTTAAAACGTGTTAGTTTAATTGTTTACAATCATTCAACTTATCTTTTATTATATTTTAATTACTCAATGCACAAGAATTAAAAAAAATGCAATATTGATGAAATGAATGTAAATTCTGTATAACGGATATAAAATTAAGTAAAATATTAATATACATACCTAATAATTCATAATATTTTAATACATATACCATACACACATATATATATATATATATATATATATATATATATATATGTATTTTAATTCAGAATTTTATCGGGTCTGGGGTCCGGATCGGGTTTGGATCGGGTCTCGGGTTTCGGGTCGGGTCTCGGGTCGGGACACCTAGGATCCAGATCCAGATCCGAATTTTTTCGGGTCCAAAAAAAAGATCC
>PHNY01290627.1:4475-29837 GCA_003724115.2 Anethum foeniculum | reverse complement strand
AATACGGACTCAGAATTTCCATCCAAGACGTCCTATATAGTGTGACCTGATTATATTTCTAAATCAGCAAAATTACTATTCATCAGGGTTTTGAATAGTCACTAAAATTGGGGTTATTACATGTATGAAAATATTGGTCCGAATATTCAAACTATGTCTGAAAATTTGGGCGGCTTAAAGCCCAAATTTTTGCCGCTTAAAGCCCAAACTTTTCCCCCCAGCAGTCCAAACAATTCATACATTTGCATTTTTTAATAATAAAATTTCAAAAAAATATTTTAATGTAAATTTAATCATTTATATTCATTATCAATTTTATAATACAGTTACATTTTTTATATTTTTAATTTTTAAAACTTAAATATGAGTGCTCATATCAAAATGAGGGGAATTTATACTATTTTTACTTTTTATTATATTTAAAATTTCCTATTTTAAATTTTTAAAATTTTTAATTATATTAAAATTTTCTATTTTAAATTTTAAAATTTTATTATAAATAAAATTTGTATATCAATCATGTATCTTATTTATTCAATTTGTAATTCACCTTAAATTCTTGAAAATAATAATTAAAAGTAATATCTAAGCTTAAAAATACATTATATTTATATTTTGATACTCTAAGCTAACACTTCTACAAGAATGTTGCAAGTTGCAACACTTTATAATGCAACATCAGGTTTTTAGCTAAGGTAACACAAAAAACACAATGTTAAACTAGGCCATAAGTAGTATAGGTAAGGAAACATATTGGGGTAACATTTCTCAGGAGGGTCAACCATAATAACGGTTCAAATTTTTTTAAAACATGTATATCATATAATGATTCATAAAATTGATATATAATATGAAATGAGGCTAAGAATATATAATATAGACATGTATATATATGTAACATGGTTATTTAACTACACAAAATGCAAATGAAGAAGGGAGAGTACAAGGTACCTTTCAAGAGAGAACAACTGCGATGAACAAGAGAAGTGAAAGAGAAAGATGTACGTGAGGTATAAATATTGTGTAGCATATCTTTTCATTTTAATATTTTGATTTTCTGTTTAAAAATTTGTTATGATTTATAAATCCATCAAAATATTGTGTGGCATGATGAGATTTCACTTACATATAAAATCTCTAACAAATACTTTAAAATTCATGACTTTTGCAAATTCTTTAAAATTTGAATACCTACTGATTTTGTTTGATTTTTTAAAATCACGATTGAATACGTACAAATTTTAAAACATATTTTTTAATCTCAACTGAATACCCTCAGATCTACAAGGATTATTTGAAATCTGAATTGAATACCTGCAAATTTTGTAAGATTGTTTAAAATCCACAATGAATACCTCTTGATCTTGAGAATCAATAAAAATCCATTAAAATCTTAAACCAATACATCTCCACCCACTTATCAAAATCAACATCTCTGTCAAACGTATTAGGATTGTTTACATAATTTACAATTTGAGGAAATAAGTTGTCGTGCAAATAGAACCACAATACAACGAAGTATCAAATTGAGTTCAGTATATTTGATTGTTTTAATTTTCATTATCATTACTTTATAAATTTTATGTTTTATCTAAAATGCAGTCAGAGATGACCTGGAAAGAATTCAAGATTGAGGTCACTAGATTAGAAAATAAGGAGCTAATGCCACATCTTCTGAGCACTTGATTGTTTTCAATAAAGTTAGTTATGCCTGACAAATATGGAATTTATATATATATATATATATATATATATATATATATATATATTATGTATTGTTCTAACTAAAATCTTGAACATAAATTGTAGAAGAAACTAGAAATTTTTTATAAAAATTTGAATGAAATGGAAAAGATCTTTCTTACTCTTAGGTGAGGAAATGGGTAGTAGATGTTTTTTTGGGTTGAAGATACATGTATGTGTTGAGTATACACCAATTAAAGGAAAATCCAAAGAAAATAAACAAGAACAAGAAAATAAACGACAATCACACAAGACAAATATTTACGTGGTTTGAAAATTCCTACTCCACAAGCCACACTAATAATGTATTGATCTTTCACAATTTTTGTGTTATAATGTTACAATTACATGAGAGTATTTATAAGAGAAGAAATTGAGCCTAACTCAAATTATAGTCCAAATTTGAAAAGTAGACTAATTCAAATACTAGTCTGAATCTGAAAAGTCTATTTTTATGGGCTTAATTTAAAAGAATCCACAAAACCCAACAATCTCCCACTTGGAGTCTGACTACATATTCTCTTCACTCTTGTAAATCTAATAAAACCCAATACTTCAATCAATAACTCTAACTAATGCAGCGCCTTATCATCAATCAATTCTGAAGGCCAGTTGAAGTTATACAAAGCTTCAACATTTCATTGATAACCATCTTAGTCAACATACCTGCAGGATTCTTTGAACCAATGATTTTCTTCAATGATAAAGTACCTTTGCTAATCAGCTCAATATTGTCGCTATACAAAGCACTGTATGCATGTTTCTTGCTCAACTCCTCAAGATCTTCAACCAAATCATCTTCTTGCTAGCTTCAAAAATAGCCATATATTCTGCTTCTGTGATTGAAAGAGCAACACTCTTTCAAAGTCGAGACATCCAACTAACTATGGTACCACCCAAAGTGAAAATATAACCCGTTGTACTTTTTCTTGTATCAAAACGTCCACCCAAAGTTGCATCAGAGAACCCTTTTAAGATAACATCTTTCTTACTGAAACATAGTGCAACCTTGGATGTGCCTTTCAAGTAGCGTAACAATCACTTAACTGCTTCTCAATGCTCTCTTCCTAGATTAGACATTGTTAGGTACACGACATGTCTATCCCATCATAACAAGCCTACTCAAGTAATAATGTCACTTTACATGACCAAATGGATTCTACCATTTAGATTAGTGATAGGTTTTAATGTATTTGTATTGATTGCTTTTCTAGACAGCTCAACTGTTATACTGAGCTTAAGGATCTCCTTACAATATTTTTGTATATACTAGTTATAGAATAAATCAATTTGGTAGAAGCTTAACGAAAATTGTTCAAGCAGTAAATTGAAGAAAGAAGAATATTGAAGATAATAAGTTGGAAAAATTTCTCTTAGTCAAATATCGTGAAGTCTAGAAGAGCTATATCATGAAGTGATCAAAGCTATGTCGTGAAGTCATCAATAGCGACAAGTCAAATTGATCTATACTGAGAAGTCTGATATAGTGAAGTCTGACATCATGAAGTAAATATTGATCTATATCCTGAAGACCTATATCGAGAAGTCTCATGGCGTGAAATCCAAATTTGTACTATGTCGTGAAGTATGATGACAAGGAGTATTAGAGTTCACGATTTCTTCACTTAGCCATTTCACTTCAAGACAAATGCAGGTACAATTTTCAGAAATGAAGAAACAAATCACTGCAGCACATTGTACATGGAGATGGTCCATAGACAGGTGTCAAACCTACAGTTAAAACTTGGAGAGAAAGAAAAGGAAACACACACAGCAAAAGATAAGGAGCAAATATCAGAATTATGGTGAACCTGATAAAGCTGCAATATGTCTCTTGCATAGTATAGGACTTCCAACTGTAAAAGGAGGGGGTGCACAACTCATAGTACAATGTCTTATTAATAGTGTGCATACTCCATTCTTTTAGTTGTGTAACAGATCGAAGATTTACATTGTAATATCTTTTCTCTCTTTGTAAGCCAAACTCGAGAACTTGTTCTTTAGAAAAAACCAAGAAAAACACCATTGTTTTTCTTTATTATTATATGAAGTAAATTCACCTAAATAATCTCTTATTATTACTAGCATCTGATATTTTGGTGTTACAGCTTTCGTGTTTTGAAAAGAAGTTTCAAAAGTTTGAAACAAGTCATCCCCCCCCCACCTACTGAGGTTTAGTCCTTTTGTTCCTCAGACTGAGATTCCTGAATCAACTCAAGTAATAACAGTCATACCAGTAATGGTTGTTCCAAAAGATCCATCACAATACAATGAGACAGAAAGAGAAAAAGTTGGTTTGGATAGATGTCTTCAACTCATCATCTGTGAATCTATGCATCTAGACATGTTTGGTACTATCTCACATTTTGGTAGTGCAAAACTCATGTGGGATCACATAGAAGTCTTATATGAAGGCACTGAGGAAGCGAGATAATACAGGAAACAGATTCTTGTTTCTCCGTATGAAGCCTTCATGGCAAAACAAGATGAAGGCATCACTGAAGTGTTTAAAAGATTCAATAGACTCATAAATCATCTCAAGTTTCATGACAAGACTAATGGGACGAAAGAGTTGAACATGAAATTTCTGTTAAATCTTCCAGATCATCTTGAGTCAAGAATCTCTTCACCTAGAGAAAGAGATCTATCCAAAATCAGCTATAATATTTTGTATGGTGTTTTGAAAACCTATGAGTTGGAGCTGTTTCAGAAAAGTTCTATTCAATCCAAGCACGGTATTATGGCTAATACTGTTTGTACATTGTTGGTTGGGAATCCTGTCAAGAGAGAAGCACATTATTCTGGAAAAATAAAGATTGAAGAGTTTGATGAAGAAAAGTCTGATTCTGACAATGAGAAAGACTGTGAATAGGAGCATGGTGAAGATCAGTTCTACAACATAAAAGATCTTAAAAAACTGAACAACAAGTTCATGGCTTTTATGGCTAAGAAATTTTCTAATTTGAGATTTTAAAAGAATCACCCATTCAATCCAATAGCTAGTGAAGATGGAAGTGACTACAAAGGAAACAAGTTGATAAAGAAGACTGGTTACAAAATTGGTATGTTGATAGATCCAAGACAAGGTGTTTCAATTATAATGAACTTGGTGATTTATCTATTGAATGCAAGAGGCCGGAGAAAGTCAAAAAGAAGAAGGTCTATCTGAAGCTTGGAGCTAATTATGCGGCACTGCTCAAGAAATAGCAGTCTAGCAAGGCATACATTGCAGAAGGAAAGTGTTGGGATGTCAATGTTGATAATGAGAAAATGGAGTTTGGTAACCTTGCATTGATGGTAAAAACAGATGATGCTGCAAAATCATCTAGCTCAGGGAAGGTAAAAACTCTAACTCGATCAGTGTCATATCCTCTAACTCAATGCAAGTATGCTAATGTGGTATGTGCTGAATCTAGTGGTACTCAATCTATTATGTTTGAATTATCTAGACTTCGTGCTAGGATTGATGATCTTTCTAATATGTCTAATGCTGGTAAAATTTGTAGAGATTGTAACAATTACTTGTTGAAAAAGGAAAGATGCTCTCTGAATAAAAAAATCAAAGATTATTCAATCTCAAGAATATCCCTGTGGTTTTATCAAATGGAAACAAAACCATCCTTAGAAAACATACACTGGAACTTGGTGAAGAACCTCTGATTCGAAAGCAACAGTGTATATCTGAGGTTGATTTTATTAAAAGAGAGTATTTCTCTTATCAACAAAGAAACAGTTAAATACTGAAGTTGCCAGTATGAATTTTCAGACTATTATAACAATAACTTATTTTATTTAAATATTATTATATTCAATTTTTGAATAATTTTGGCCCCAAATCAAGGGTGCCCAACTCCTCAAATAAAGTCCAACCCGGATTTTAATTATATATAATAATAGACTTTTAGGTTATTATTATTAAAAATACTATTTTTATTATTATAATTTTCAAAAAATTTACATTGGACCTATCAGGCCTAGTATTGGGCCGGTCTTTTGAGCTTACTTTTTTCAAATTCGATTTGTGCTTCTATTTTCGGGTTTTTTCGACTAGAATTTACGACCAAGAATTAGAATCCTAGTCAAACATTTGGTGGATCTCTGTTGGGCCTATTGGGCCTGTTATTGGGCCTTTGATATTTTTGATTTTTCATGCATTATGTCATTCTAATAATTTTAGATTTCACAATCTTTTCGGGTCTTTATTTCCAGACCTTAAAAATTTAGATTTATTCTTCAAATTTATAAACTTTTTAGGCCTTTATTTCTGGGCCTTATTATGGGATCCTCTAACGAGGTCCTTGCTTACACGTCTTATTATGGGATGATCATCGTTAACATTCAAATTCACTATCCTCTGTGTAGGGTCTAGAAAAACCGCGACCTCCTTCGTGGATCAGAATTAAGACTCTAAGATACGGGGGTTCGTTCCCTTCACATGGTCGATGAAATTCATTCCCTCTAACTTCGGGATATATATCCATAAGTGGGGGGTTCATCTTTGTTGAAATCACATGGATGGACATCAGGAATCCGGAATCTTAGGTGTTCGAAGGAGAAAGCACCATATGTAGTTGAGGATTCGTCATTGGGTTTTCTTGAGAGCCAATCGGTGGCTGAGTATCCCTGAAAGATCAGTCCCTCGACTACTGAGGGTTTTTATAGAGGAATCTTGATGGGAACAACAGCAGTGCGAGTCATGGATGATGAATCGTCAGTGCTTCTTCGTGTTCTCATGGTTGTCGTCTTCTTCCCACAAACGGCGTCAAATATTGTGGATAAAAATCTAGGGTGTATTTATCACGTATAATTAATGCTAGGTTTGATAGTTTCGAGCTCTAATGGCTGTGCTTGTGTTTCGTGACTTAAATCCGCCCCCACAAGATGCCTACGCATCTCTATATGTTTAGAGAATCAAGCCGATGTAGTTCTGAGAACGAGTGTCAGACTCTTTGTATAAGCGTTGAGAGACTAAGAGTTGGGTTAGAATTGGGAGACTTGGTGGGGAAGTCTTCAACTCGGACTTTGAAATCGTAGAAAGCAGGAATCTGTTTTTTTATGAACTTAGGTTGCTTGGAAGCTACTTCTTGTAGAAGTAATTTCTTATTAGAACACATTTTTGGGTTGTTTAATTAGTCGATTAATAAATAAATAGAGTTTCGGTCCTCATTAATTGGACCTCTTTGTTGTACCAAGCTAGGTCTAATTAATGCCACATTTATTAGGATTCTAAAATTATTTTTGACCTATATCAATATATCTTTCATTCCTATTGCTAAATTTAATTTCTATTACAAGATTCATTTCATTCACAATCTCATTAACGATCCGACATATCTTCTATTCATTTTCCCATTCCTATTCAAAAATAAATTCAAACAGCTCCTTTAAAAAAAAATAGTAACATTGTACTCCCCGTCCCATTTATATTGACCACCATAATATTGACACGTATTTTAAGGTGCAAATAAAATATAGCTCCTTAATTTTTTTTGAAATTTTCTTTTTCTAAATAAAAATTAAAAAAAAATTAAAAAAAATTACGGAGCTATGTTTTATTTGCGTCTTAATATATATGCCAATATTAGGGTGGCCAATATAAATGTGACGAGTAATATTTTCATCATCCAAAGGTGTAAATTGGACGTCAAATTTCAGGTCATGAGTTCATTAAATGTGATGAACCCTTTATTCACCTTGAAATATATAAGATTAAAATCAACCGTGGACTTACATTTTCTAAACAATATTTGATATCTAATTTGATATGTCTTGTTTACTATTTGAAAGCTCAAGTTCGCATTGGAGTGCTAAAATGAATTATGGTTTAGAAATTCAAATAAATTCTTTATTAACGAAGTAAAGTCCAGTGTAGTAAACTTCAAATAAAGCACAACAGAAAATTATATTTAAAACAAAGAAAATAGATGACAAAACTACACGTACAGGTAAAATTTCGAGGACAGGAGAAATGCTGCCGGCAAGTGTTAATGTCGATTTTATGAAAAGTAATCGAATGGCACACTCAATGTTTTTTATTTGCCTGGTGTATATGTGTGTGTTATTTCAGATACAGGTCATACAGCTAGACGCGAATACAAGCCTTAAACGAGTGGTGTGGGTGACGCTTGCATCAACTTATGCAGTAGTTGAGTGGAGTTACACTCATTTCATTCCCCACCATTTCGAGGAGTTTTGACAAGCAACTCCATCTTTTATACTGGAAATTATAATTGTGATGTGGCAAATGCTCTGGTGTTTAAATAAACTCAGTGAATTTCAATCAGGTTAACATTAATGAAATTTCAATACAAAATGTATCATTCCGATTAACCGGATTATGAACTAATGATCCAAACAGGCCATCACTGATATTCAAATTGAGTTTCTTATGTATCCTAATAAAGTTTGTTACTTGCCGTGCTGCTAGTGGGATCCAAATTTTCAATGATAGACCCAAGTGTATACAGTACATATTAGATGCTCTTATAAAAATACTTGTCAAAAAATGTATATATCTCTAAAATTGGCACAAAATGCACAAAATAAACCTTCTTCACAAGTCCAAAAAAAGAATGGGTTTACTTGGATATATATAAGGGCACACAATACGGACTGACCTGAGTTTTTGCCCCCGACTCAGTGGGAGAGTGACAATTTAAGTTGTGCACTTGAGATTAGAATATAGCATGGATGTTGATGTCGATATTGATGTTACATCAAAGTTGATGTGCTAATTCAGTGTAACAGATTACTTCATGGGTCCAAATTATATGGCTCTTCAGTGTTCGGTAGGAGCAAATTCAGTTTTTCTTTTTTCCATACATGCATAATATATAAAAGTATATTTTTTTAAAACTTTGATTCGGCTCGTCTCGCTTACACTTACATGTATAATTTATGAAAATTCGATTTGACTCAACTCGTTTACGCTCTCTAGCTTATGATCCTGTATATTATTGGAAATCTAGAGAAAAGTAGTATGTCGGTAGGAACCGGAAATGTTGGAATCAAACAGATTAAAAGAATAGATAAAAATCGTGTACATTTTGTCAAGAAAAGTTTTTTAAAATTTCATTGCATTCCACCCTTTCATACTTACCAAACACAACCTCAGCCTAAACTAACAAAATCGATTGTTAAAAAGTGCAGGTACAGGCCGTTTTATTCATGAACAAAAACATAGAGCACTAGCATACATTGCTTGTACTATAGATGGTTGATTATGTCATTACAAACTTGCAAAGTGATCACGCACAAATCACAATCAAGATACGTATAGAAAAACAGTGTTTCAATAGTTCAAATTGAAATACACACAACAACAATAATAATGTGCTAGGGCATAGTGATTATTTGTTCAAGACCAAACCCACCATCCCAGAGCCTCTCCCTCCTCCCGATGCTGAGGCTGTGGCGCAACCCGCTCGACCTCTACAAACTCATGATAATAGTAATTATTGCGCCCGTCGCCACAACCAACGTCCTCGTCTGAATGAACCTGATCCATTGACATACATCTTGAGTAGTCGTTGACATGATCATCGTTAGGAAAATAAGAATCTCCGCTGTCCACAAGTTGCGGCCCATCTTCCTCCACCACCGCACTCCCACCTGTCTCGGTGCTCAGCAGATCCTCTACCTTCACTGTCACCGCTACACCACCACCTGTTTCTTCTGCCGAAAGTAGTTCCTCGGGTTTTTTATCTGGCAGTGGCTCTTCTACAACCTCTTTAGCTTGCAGTTTTTCAGACAAGGATGCAACCTAAATGGAGGAATAGTGTTATATATGTAGATTTCTCATTCGTGCACACATGCAGCCCGTAAAATATCGAATGAAATAAACCTTTTAGTATCCATATATAATCTTATGTAAACAGTAGTACGTCCTAACTAAGAACCATTCCCAGTGAAGTCGTATTTCTCAGAATTCGACTTACAAGTCACTCATAAGTCATTTTAACTGATTACACGAACAGTCAAATAATAAATATTTTAACACAAACACGCTCTTAATCAGTCCAAAGAAGCTAAAATATGGTACTATTACATAGGAGTAGATATCAAGAAGCAAAGTCATAGAACAAGCCCTGCAGGGTGAAAGAATCTGGGCAATATTTAAAAGAACAGGGCAGACGCAGGGGGATTCGTCCTTTTGCTTCTGAAATCATCTTTATAAATCAATTGGTTTGTGGAAAAAACAGATACAATTTTGTATGACATGATACAAACAGGTGTGGGAACCACTGAAAGATGAACACATAGTGCACTTATTTTATAAGCTAATCAGGAATATTATCGGGGACCAGTTCACTAATGTTCCAATCGACTACACGATAAGCCAGGTGTTAGCAGATCGCGACTCCGTTGTCTTTAACCAATCCTTTTTTAAGTTTCAATAAAATATAATCTGTTATTTGATTCTTTGATCCATGGTTTCTTAATACTCACGTATATATTACAACTAAGAAATGCAGAGTAATGACTAATGATGCTTATGTTTTTGTCGCACCTCTTTATTATATCCAATACTTGTATACTTGTTATTTGTAGCACAGTAATTAGTATTAAGTTATGGGATCTGTCAAACATCTATCCTCAAAATTAAACGTTTCATCAATCAATTTTACTTTCACACAGAGATACAAATTACGAAGATCCCAAATAAAAAAAAAATGAAAAGTGAAATAACATAAATTAACTCTGTATATGATGAACGAATTGTATACATGTTAATATACCATGTAAAATTTGAATTAAGAGTTGTTAACTAGTAGTAATTAACTAATACCTCAGCTTTGAGCTTCTCATTGTCTTTGCGAACGGAATCGTAATCGGAGACGAGAGAGTCATAGGAGGATTTGAGGTGATCGTAGTCCCTCTCAAGTTGTTTAGTCTTCCACCTTGCACGGCGGTTCTGGAACCATACAGCCACCTGTCTCGGCTGCAGCCCAAGATTCTTGGCTAGCTGTGTTTTACGATCCAGCTCCAGCTTGTTTTCAGTCTCGAAACTCTTCTCCAGCAAGTGCACCTTGATATTAAATATGCGAGTTTATGAAGTATTGAAAGTCAAATAGTAAGCAAATACAGTTCACTAGCTACGCAAATCATAGAATTTCCTTAATTTTCATCATATATATAGTATACTAGGTGATCGAATAAGTTCTGATGAGTTATAAAAAAAATATGATAAGAGGATTTGATGCTAGCTGATGATATGCCATGGCTTAATTAGGTAGACAAGCAGTTGGTAACTGAATATATGCTGTTTAAATATGATTAGAATCCCTAGTATTGTAGGCACAGTAAATAGGTGACAATATGTCGAGGATTCAAGTCTTGTTGACATGTGTGTGTTTCGGACTATCAAATTTTCAAATTTCGACAAGTATCGAAATAAAGTATGGAGAATAAAAGCACCTGCTCAGCAGTGAGGCGACGCTTCTTTTCCGGCAACTGTTCATCATAATATTCCTCGTCGAACATTTCATCCGGCGAGCTGAAAAAGGGTCTCCTTTTCGACGTATCCTCCATGTTAATCACTGATCTTGCTCCTACATATCAAAATTTTACATAAATTTCGAAAAATAAAGTAACTAATTTTTATAAAAATAGAGAAAGTACAAGTGAAAAACAGAAAGGATCATACAAGTACAACATATGCACACGGTTGTTTGATGCAAACAAATAAAAACAGAAAGCAGGAGAAGTACGAGATCTACCTCGAAAAACTGAATCAACATTCCTGAGGAACAACATGTTGCCGTTGCATGGGGGGTTATTAAAGAAAAAGTGGCCGGAATCCATTCTTGATGAAATCTCCGGCAATGAAATATAAGTTTTCCGGCTTACAGAAAACTATATAAAATATAATAGTAGAATAAAGTTGTGTGTGCTTGATGGAAAGAAAAAGGAAGAGGTTAGTTTTAGAAAATCCTAATCTTATGGCGGAAGAAACTAGTACTCCATAATAACCTCGCCGGAGACTGCAACGGACAAATGAAAAATCCCATATTACGCGCCACCTTAGTACCCCTTTGGCTTGATGATACTTTTGAAACTAACTACGCTAGAAAATACGCGTGTGTACCTAGATTAAATTTATAGATATAACTTAGGTAAAATATTTGAGGGGGTGACTAATGATGATAGATTACGCCGGTGACCGGAAAATAATATTCCGGCTTTTCTTTTTTGAGCGTTTATTGAAGTGTTTTTTTTGCAGCTAAAGTTGGAAGATAGACGGTAGGGCTCATTTTTATATTTGTTTTTGCTAAGCCAAATGACATATTTACCCTTTTGTAGTATGGGAAAATTCAAGACAACAATTTAGCTGCTCCGTCTTTTTTTTAAAAGAAATATTAGAGATATTAAAATAAATTACAATTGTTTTTTAAATATCAATTTTCGTATTTTAATTCGTGAAGCATATATTTGTACATATTAGCACTTATCATTTTAAAAATGCACATTTTATTCAAGTATATTAATTTTATATTTGATAACCATTTTGTTACTCCCTCCATCTACATGTATTTTTTAAAAATAAGAATTTTCTTAATTATATATGTATATATCTTCTTCCAATATAAATTTAAGAATAATTTTTTAAATTTATCTGGCATTTATTATTTCTTATATTTGACTTTTTTAAATTAGAATTTATTCTTATTTTCTAATACATTAATTAAGAATATGGGAAAATTCAAAATAACAAGAAGCTGTTTATATTATTAAATTTGAGAAAATGATAATTTAGGAAAACAAATTATGTTCATTTAGCTGCTCCGTTTTTTTTTCTCCACCTCAAATCAAAATTTAGATGATGATGAACTAGAGTGCTGACTACCCAAATCAAAGTGAATCATGTGAAATAGAATTACTAAATAGTTTTTTACCATACATAAAATATATTTGACACTTTTATTTGTGATCGAAAACATTGAAGTTACATGTCAATGTCATTGGATGTTTAAATTTTTAAAATTTGCCATTGAAATATAATTTACAGTGCACTTTATTAGGGCTTGATATCTATCTATATAGGTTCATAAGATACAATAAAAAGTGTAACGTACCGTTATTATTTCAAAAGAATTATTAGAGATATCAAAACAAATTTCAAAAATATTTTTGAATATCGATTTTCATATTTTAATTCGTGTAGCATATATTTGTATATATTAGCACTTATTATTTTAAAAATGCATATCTTATTTAAGTTTATTATTTTGTATTTGAGGACTTCTTTTATTTCATTATACATGTCTTTTTTAAAAATAAATTGTCCCAATTTTACATGTTTATATATATTTTTTAATATAAATTTAAAAATAACTTTTCAAAATTACTCCTGTATATATTATTTTTTATATTTAACTTTTTTGAAACCAAAATCTATTCTCATTTTTTAATACATTAAACAAAAATATGTGATGAAAAATTTTGTTCAACCAATTTCCTTTTAATATGCCTAATAATATTAAAAGAATATATAAATGAGACGGAGATAGTAATAATTTAAAAATTCTACCATTTTTTAAGAGATTGTAGCTATGGTAGAGCAAACCTCGGTTCGGTTCGGTTTTTGGATAAAACCGAACCCGAAACCGGAAGTCTTCGGTTTTAAAAATCGAAAACCGCAACCGCAACCGCAACCGAATCATCGGTTCGGTTTTAAAAATTCCGGTTCGGTTTGAATCGGTTCGGTTTCGGTTATAAAACCGATTAAAAGTAAAAATAAAAATAATTACATAACTATACAAAAAAATCTAACTAAAAAAAATTCTATCATCCAAATTTTTATGAACACAAATAAAATCGAGTAAGAAAAGCGCAAGAAATAATTTCATTAAGGAAAAATCTGAGCAAAAGAGTGGCAATAATTATTACACTTCAAAATTCGAAAAACACATATCTGCATTATCGAGAAGTTAAATATGATAATAAGCCTAAATATAAAATCAAACAGATAAGCTAGGGTAGGGAAAATGGCAGATGGAATAGAACTCTATGAATATTTAATCTTGGTTAAGCTTAAACAAATGTTCTGTTTACCGCTTATTTTTATAAAATATATTTGTAATATTAATATTTAAATATATATATATATATATATATATATATATATATATTACATATAATATTTATTTATTTTATTATTTTAATAATCGGTTCGGTTAGGTTTTCTTCGGTTTGGTTGGAACCTAAAACCGGAACCGAACCATTAGAAACGGTTCGGTTTTTTGATTTTCGGTTTCGGTACGGTTTTGGTTTTTTCCGGATCGATTTTTATCGGTTTTTACCGGTTTCAGTTCGGTTTCGGTTTTAATTCGATTTTTTGCTCACCCCTAATTGTAGCATAGGAGTTTGTGCCAAAATCCAGTGATGAATGAATCTGTATGCGTTTGCCATACTTCCCGGTCGGGAATATGTCGGGTTCGATTCCGATAAGTCAGCTGTTTATAATTATTTAGTTGTTAAGATTATTCAAATTTATAGTCACTCGTATAGTAAATTTTAGAAATAAATATCAAATATCATCAAGGACATAATGTGTTATTCTTTAATTCTAATCAATCCATGGATCCATGTCTCCAAAATTGATAATGTGTAGCGATATAGGATTCATGCAAGATGGATACCTTTTTTCCTCTTTTCTTGCTTGTGAGGGGCATAGACCCGAAAAGAAAATAAGAAAAAACTGGCTAGAAGTTAAACGAGAGCAGGACATTTCACTGAAATTTTTATGCCCAGGTGACACTTGAATCATTTATAATTTTCTAGTTTGAATTACTACTGACTTATTGTTTAGTCAATATACTAAACAATAATAAGCAAAACATACTATAATTATTGGTAATTTGGTTCAACTATAAATAAGTTAGTAACCATTAGATCTTGAATCTTGAGTAAATAAATCAGAACTGTTAGATCTATATTAAAAAAAATTCTCTTTTTAGGCTATTTTATCAAAAATCTAAGGTTTGAATCCTCTTAACAACAACATTAAAAAAAATTAGTTATTTAGGCTATTCTACTAAAAGACCAAGGATCTAATTTTACTAACAACAATATTAAAAACTAAAATTTACGTTATTAGTAGTTTTAGAAAATACATGCAAAAAGACCAAGGATCTAATCTTACTAACAACAATATTAAAAATTAAAATTTACGTTATTAGTAGTTTTAGAAAATACATACAATTAATTAAATAGTTATAATCAATACTAATTTATAATAAGCAAAATATGGTATAATTATTCATAGTTTGGTTTAACCATGAAAAAATAATAACCGTTAAATTAACTTTAGCAACTATTGCAAGTTTGAGAGTGAGCTTTTGACATTATTCACATCATCTCTCTACGTAGCTGGTCTTATAGCATCCTTTGTTGCTTCGATTATAACCGATTCATTTCGTCGCAAGCCAACCATTATTGCTGCCAGAATTGCATTTTTAGTCAGTTCGGGCTTTGGTGGTTGGGGTTATAATGTCTACATGCTCATTCTTGACCGTGTTTTTCTTGGAGTTGAGTTGGTTTTGCTAATCAGGTAATAGTATTGATCGCCCAATTTCCTCTCTTCTTTTAGCTCAATAATGATCATACTCCTTTATCATATTATAACTCATATATTATATATCTAATAGTAGAACATGGGGTCTTGTGAGACAATTAAATCCAAGTGAAATTACAATTTTACCCTATTAAACATTTCAAGTTACAGATTTGCCCTTAACGTGGCCGTTCATGTTTGCTGAAATGCCCGATCAAATGAATAATGAAGATAGAGAGACCACTTCTATTATCGTCGGCTCCTTCCTCACTTTGCCATAGAGACTGACTTTGCAAGGAAGTTTTGCCGCCCTCCATGGAAGGAACCTCACGTAAGAGAGGTAGACCTAGGGTTCCTGTAACTGATGAGTTGATTGAGTCGCGTCGATTATCTAAGCAGCGGCGCAACCGTCAGCAGCGGAGTAAAGGTTATTTTCTTCAGCTCTTTCTGTGTGTTGTTGGTGTTATATTTTTTTTGTGATTAGCTGTGGATAGGCTGATAGGCTGGAAATTTTGAAGTTAAAATTATGTCAGCAATAGTATTGGGTACCTCGCTGGCAACAGTCTTGTTAGTTTAGCAACTTGATGGGTATTCTCTGTAACTTCTTGTAAATTTTTAAAAAAGTTCCCTCAGAATCTAATACCAACTAACTTTATGGAAGAGGTTGTCTTAAAAAGATACTTATTGCTGAGGAGAAAAATGAAAATCATGATTTGTGGTGGTTTTCTACACATTCAATCTCGCGGTTAACCAATACACAAACATTTGCATCTTTAATATGTATAAGAATAATGAAATTTATGGCTAAATTACTATTGTGGTAGCAAACTCAGGCTTGTCGGTCAGGAGCAAAATGTAACTAACAAATGCTTGGTATGAAAACAATAATACGGTTTGAAGCTCTAAGGACCCACACTTTCAGCCTAAATTTTACAGAGCTAAAAATCTGGTTGAACATTTTAATCGCTTGCACAGTGTGACTTAGAATTGTCTTTATGTGATTTGTGAGGTTGCTCATCTTGTAGATTACTCTCTAATATATTTTACTCTATGCTTTATGCTCAGTCAGGAGCAAAATATAACTAACAAATGTTTAGTATGGACACATGTAAAAACACTAATAAGGTTTGAAGCTCTAAAGACTTGCACATTCACCCAGAATTTTTCACGGCTGAACATCTGGTCAAAATTACTTATCACATGCTCAGTGTGACTTATAATTGGCTTTATGTGATTTGCGGGGCTGCTCCTCTTGCAAATTACTCTGTTATATATTTTACTCTGTGCTTTATTCTCATAGCATAGCGTACCTCTATCTTCTTTCATTGTGAGAACTTTGGTTTTAGGGTACGTGTAACCTATCTTGAAGAGTTTTAATCTGCCCCCAATACATATGGTTCAACTATTTTTAAATATAAAATTGTTCATGTTGTGCCGCGGTAGAAAAAAACCTGTCATAATTATTCAACTATTTTACCTTTGGCATATTATGCAGAGGTTTGATGTCTCCCATAGTTGGCATAAAAAAATAAGGGTATGCCTTGTATCATATCCATGCTACACTTATCCCATAAAATATATATGCCTACAGTGAGTCATGCTAGGCCAAATTAGAAGTTCCTTTTCACCTCACACAAATTATTATCGAGACAGATCTTAAGAAAAGTTTCACTTGTAACGTAAAATCCTGCTTGCAAATAAGTATTAGTTATTGATGAACTAATCCATGGTAATTTTCTGCACATTCTATGTGACGGATGACAATACAAAAACATTTGCATTTTTAGCTATGTGTAGGGATAATGAAATTTATGGATAAATTACTATCCTTATAGCAAACTCTGGCTTATTAGTTAGAGGCAAAATGTAACTACAAAATGCAAAGAAAGAAAAGTTTCACTTGTAACTTAAAATCCTGCTTGCAGGTAAGTATCCGTTATTGCTGGACCAAAAAAATGACAATCATAATATATGGTAATTTCTTGCAATTTCTATCTTACGGATGACAATACACAAACATTTGCATTTTTAGCTATGTATAAAAAATAATGAAATTTATGGATAAATTACTATCATTGTAGCAAACTCTGGCTTATCAGTCAGAGCCAAAATGTAACTGGGCAATGCTTAGTATGGACACATGTGAAAACACTTGAAAGGATTGTTGGCCTAGAGACCCGCACATTCAACCTGAATTTTTCAGGGCTGCAAATCTGGTCGAAGTTTTTTATCACATGCTTTGTGTGACTTATAATTGGCTATTTCTGACTTTGCGCCGCTGCTCCTCTTGCAAATTGCTCTTTATTATTCAACTATTTGACTTCTGGCACATTTAACAAGTTTAATGCCTTTCATGGTTGGATATAGTAATAGCACTAAGTTTAGCATCACCATTGGACTTGATCTTATTCTCCTAACTTGTATTTCATTCTCATTCACATTAAATCACATTCCCATATCCTTCATTCTAATTCCCGATTCTCATTCTCATTCATATGATGCATCTAAACGTCCCTCAATCTATGCTTATACTCTTTCACTAACAACAATACCAACAATAAACAAAATTTTATGTTGACATCGGCACTAAATTTATCTTAAAATTTCAAAATCCATGATAGTTATAAATTATGATAATTTGTTGGGTTTATGAAATAAATTCATATTAGGAGTGATGAAAAAGAGAAAGAAAATGGTGGTAGAATAATTAGGATAATGAAGATATGAAAAGAAGTAGGGCCAAGTGGAAATGGCCCTGGTGTGGAGTTCGAAGAATCTTGTCAGCTTTTGCTCTCCTTCTCCACCTCCTCAATCAGTTGCAGATGAAAATAAATTGATGGTGAATGCGTGGGGATAGTTTGTTTGCTTCACCACAACCACACAAGAACGGACTGTGGTGTGGCCGTATAAACAGTTGGTAAACAACATATGTACGTACCAGACCCAAGTCAGGGACCAACGCATAGCATGACTCATTGTCACTGTAGACATATATATTCCCATATTATAGGATAATTGTAGCATCGATATGGTATTACAAGTCACGCCCTTATATTTAATGTCAAATATTGAAGGCATTAAACTTCTGTTGAATGTGCCAGAAGCCAAACAGTTGAATAATATAGAGTGATTTGCAAGATGAGCAACGTCGCAAAATCACATATAGCCAATTATAAATCACACAAAACATGTGCCAAAAAATTTCAACCAGATTTCCGGCCCTGATTACATTTATTTTAATATAGTTGTGTATTTTACATTAAACTATTGGAGCATGAGTTTTATTCTAGCACCAAATATGGGTTTTGGTTTCAGATAATAGCAATAGCTATGCGTGTGATAGCATCATCACTGTACTTGCTCAAAGGAGTTTGATCTGCAAGAAATAAGGTTCCCATTTTAATCCAGTAATTGTTAATCCAAACTGCTCTTGTAATACTTTAAGTTGGTAATACAAGAAATAAGGTTCCCATCAGGCACCAAATATCACTTAATCACGAATTTGCTTTAATGATATTTGGATTGGTGGAATATTAATTTGATTACTCTTATTGACATAATTCTGGCCAATGAATTATCTTACCCAATTCTTGGTGTTTTATATGCATCACAGTTATAGAATAAACAGTTAATCATCAAAATACCTGGCCCGACACTACATGTTCAAAATACTATTAAGTCTTGTGCTTAAAGCTGATCAATGTGTAAACAATTTCAGCATTTGATGTGACAAACCACGTTTTATAAGAAAAAGTACCTTAAACTATCTGATATAATTTTGCCAATTTTTTATTAAATAGCTGACAATAAATTATCCATGTTTGTCAAAACTTTTCAAGCATGTATATGGTGGGCTGTATATTATTTGTGAAACATGCCTTCTATATTTAATACATGTCTCCTTATATTTGCAGGAAATGATGTGGCAGGTCCTCCACCTCAACTTGCAGCATGCCCACCCGCAATACTTATTAATAAGCCAGGTGAGGATAGGTTCTTCATGCTCCTCTTTCTTCATCGCTTGCCTTTCCCTGGTTCTATTGCTGATAAATTCTATCTCTGATTTTATGATGCCTATTTTAATTATTCACATTTAGAAACTTTGCTCATAGTTGTAGGCTCGGCATTACAAACCCCGCGACAGCGCAGCCATATTGACAAGAAGAAAAGAGAATTTGGAAAGTATCAAACCTGATATTATCCTCTTTTACGTAATTAACTGTGATACTAAAATACATTTGCAAATATCTAACCTAATCTTATCCTCAAATACGTAACTAAGTTGTGATACTAAAATGTCTTTGCACAACAGCTGCCACCAGCACAAAGTTGGATATTGGAACTCAGGATCACATATGTGGGTACTGTGGAGCACTTGTGTGGGAGGCGGAATTTATGGGCAGACATGTAGGGCCAGGCCCAAAGGCCTACTCCATATGTTGTTCTAATGGAAAAGTGCTTATTCCACTGCTTCGACACACACCACCAGAACTGGGACAGCTACTTACTGGCACTGCCAGGAGGGAGGTAAAGTTCCGTGCTAATTTTCGGATGTATAATAACATTTTTGCCCTATGCTCTTTTGGTGGCAGTGTTGATGAGAGTAAAAATAATGGTTCAGGCCTATATGTGTTCCGCGTCAATGATCATGTATATCACAGCATTGGCTCTTTGGTCCCACCAGATGGCCGGACTCCTAAACATGCACAGTTCTACATGTATGATGGACATGAGGCAGTTGACCACCGTTTACAATTCCCTCGTACCAGAAACACATTAGATTATGATATCATTGCTCTACTTTTACACATGTTAGACTGAGATAATGTCCTGGTAGGTATCTTTAAACAGGTGCGGGAGTGCTATCATGTATCCCAACAAATACCTGTCAGGCTGAGACAACTAGAAAGTCGGTCAACTGATGGTCATTTTGTCAACCTTCCTGGAGGAAATGATTATTAGTTTGCGGGCCTCGCAGTAGATCATAACTTGGCCAACCCTAGGGATATCCTTGTCGAGTACAAACAAACGGGTTTGCAGAGGATAACTGAACTCCAGCCATGTTTTATGTCGCTGAAATATCCTCTTTTGTTCCCTCATGGTGAAGACGGTTATCGGTTAGGTATCAATCACCAAAACATGTCTACCTCAGACCGGGACAATGACAATACAGTAAGCATGAGAGAGTTCCAAGCATTCAGATTACAGTTTCGTGCTTCAGAAGGGCATACTTTATTACTAGGTGGTAGACTTTTCATCCAATATGTTGTAGACGCCTGGTGTTGCATTGAACGCAGTAGACTTAGATGGATGGAGAGGCATCAATCAATAATTCGCTCAGACCTCTATAAAAATATTGTAGATAGTGTGAGTCATGGAGATACCTTGGCGACTGAAGTGGGGAAGGGTGTTGTGCTACCTTCTAGCTTCACAAGCGGTTTTAGATATATGCAGCAGAACTTTCAGGATTCACTGGCTTTGTGCAAAGAATATGGCCACCCAGATTTGTTTGTGACATTCACTTGCAATCCAAAATGGGTAGAGATATAACGCTCAATTGCAGCTGCAAGCTGTGGCGATGCTTCTGTTCGCCCTGACCTTGTAGCACGTGTTTTTAAGATAAAACTTGATGCCATGATGTCTGATTTTATGAAGAAAGATGTTGTGGGTCGTGTGGTCGTAGGTGATGATTTGTTAGTTTTTGTACACCCTTTCAAATTATCCATTAAAACTTACTTGTACGATTTACTAGAAATAGAAATTAACTTAATATATTACTTTGTTTAAAAATTAGTGTACTACAAATTAATTATTTTTTAATCATATATCTCGTTTGTAGAAAAATATTGGGTTGTCTAGTCACAAGTGATGGTTTGAGGCAATAATTAATTTGTATGCACATTTTCTTTGATAAGTATTTGTTGCACATTCTTGATATAATTAAGGTTATTATACTTTATATAGAAATATATTATTTGATTCCTGATTAGCTAGCCTAAACCATTCTGTATTAGCCATAAACAGACCACAACAAATACACAGAAAAGAAACTACAAATCAAACTTTTATTAGACATGTATATCTAAGGATCAAATCATTCATTACGTTTTATGATAATATTTATATGGTTCCTTTAACATATTGATTAGGTGCTAAATATAGCCCCAACTGGGAATGATACTTTTACCCCTGGTTGTGTGCCTGATAGAGATAACAAATTATAAATATTTATGAATGTTTATATATGCGTATGCAAATCTTGATTATCATTTCCATATTCAGTAGTAGACTCATTATCTCCCTAATGCATTTTCCATGCCCACTTCTTTTATTAAACATGTCTGCAGGTGTTTACACAATTGAATTTCAGAAGCGCGGCCTCTCTCATGCACATATTGTCTTATAGTTGTCTGACAGTGACAAACTAATGTCTTCAGAAGAGATTGACAACATTATTAGTGCAGAATTACCTGATAAAGAAAGTGATCCGATTGGCCATGAAGCTGTGGCTCAATTCATGATGCACGGGCCGTGCGGGGAGGCGAATCCCAGGTGCCCGTGTATGATGAACGGAAAATGCACAAAATACTATCCCAAACCTTACACAAGTATCACTACAATGGATTTAGATGGCTATGCTTCATACCGAAGAAGAGATACAGGAAAGACAGTAGAATGCAACAAATCCACCTAGACAACAGGTCCTTCTTCGTTTTCCTATTCCCTGCTTGCTTATGCGTGGTTAATGTTTGATTTCACCTATTTCATTAAGCATGCCTATATGTTAACTGAAAGATGAAGGAAGCACTGAATATATATATATATATATATATATATAGCCTATTGCACTACGGATTAATTATTTACCTTATGCGTCCACGTCCCCCTCTGATAGCTTCTGAATTTCTAATTGTATGGACCCAATAATTATATGTTTTGTGTGTTGCACAGGCATGTGGTGCCTTACAACCGTGGATTAGTTGTCAAATACCAAGCTCACATCAATATGGAGCGATGCAACCGCTCCCAGTCAATTAAGTATCTGTTTAAGTATATTGGTAAAGGTCCTGATAAAGTTACTACGGTGAAGATGGGACCTCTAGCATCCCAAGTATGGCAGCCTCTACATCGCAAGAAAAACAATTGGATGAGGTGAGGAATTACCTCTCATGTAGATACGTATCTTCTGCTGAGGCTTGTTGGAGGATATTTCAGTTCCCTAGACACCATAGAGAACCATTTGTGCAATGCTTATTCTTCCATCTCGAAGATGAACAGGAATTCAGGTTTCGCGATGACGAGGCTTTACCTGAAATATTAGGCAGAATCAAACCAGATGGCACCATGTTTCAATGGCTGTTGAATAACCGTCGAGATGAAGCAGGCCATGACTTAACATTTGTTAGGTATCCTACAAGGTACCGTTGGGATAATAGCGGTAAGTTCTGGGCTCGGCGCAAACAGAATATCGATGTTGTTGGCCGTATGGTATACGCTCATCCTGCCAGTAGGGAAAGATTTTATATGCGGCTCTTACTAAACATCATAGTTGGGGCACAAACTTTTGAGGAAATTCGGACTGTTGATGGGATTATTTATCCAACATACAAGGAGGCTTGCTTCCACAGAGGGCTGTTAGAATCTAATAATGCATAGCATGCTGCTTGAGATGATGCCTCAAATTATGCAACTGCACCTCAACTTAGGGAGCTGTTTGTCACCTTATTGCTTTATTGTGAGGTTAGCAACCCATCTGACTTGTGGGAAAAACATTGGAGTGCTCCGGCAGATGACATTGAGTATACCCAAAGGAAATTGTTACATTTTCCTATACTTGTCATTGATGATTGTGATAAACAGTCACTTGCATTACAGGCGATCAATAGCTTACTTAATCAAGATGGAAAGTCGTTAGCAGACTATCCGGGACTACCAGAAATAAACACGGCAGCGACATGCAAGTTTAGAAATTAGCTCCTATTGGAGGAAATGATGTACGACTGTCGTGCATTGAAAATAGAAGGAAATAGGCGCATTAGATGCCTTAACCAGAAACAACGTAATATATTTGACAAAGTAGTCCACTCTGCTACTATGGGCATAGGTGGATTTTATTTCGTTTATGGCCATGGTGGCACTGGAAAAACTTTCTTATGGTCAACCATCTTATGCAAACTTAGAAGTAAAGGCCTCATAGTCTTGGCAGTGGCATCATCAGGCATTGCCTCACTGCTTGTCGAGGGCGGGAGAACAGCTTATTCTCGGTTCAGAATACCCATAGACATAAATGAAGTTAGAACTTGTGAAATTAAAAAAACACACATCTCGCAGAATTAATATGCAAAGCCAGCTTTGTTATTTGGGATGAGGCCCCAATGACACATCGTTTCGTCTTTGAGGCCGTTGACAGAAGTTTCAGCGACATTCGTCAGTCCATAAATCCAAACGCTGGTTTTTTGCCATTCGCGGTATGACCGTGTTGCTTGGGGGAGACTTCAGGCAGGTCCTTCCGGTTGTGCTGAAGAAGGGTCGGGAAGGTATTGTGGCTGCAAGTATAAGCAAATCTTATTTGTGGCGAGAATGCAAGGTTTTCACCCTCCTTGAAAACATGCGTGTTGAAAGAGATGTCCCCTTATAACATTGGACGGAGAAGTTCTAGGTTTCAAAGAGTGGATCTTGAGCCTGGGTAATGGAGTGCAACAAACGTATGATCTTGCTGATGGCAGTGACTCCTCATGGATCAAGATCCCAAGGAGGTATGCCCCCTTCCTCCGTACAATTTGTAAATTTGTGGACGACCTTAGGTATATACACATCATGTTAGCTATGTCCAATTACTTTATTTCTTGCACTTGGAAGTGTTAAAAGTGAAATTGATTCTCTGCAGAAGGCTATGTACTAATGCCTGCCACCTTCTATTATGCAAACTTTAGTAAATTAAAGAGTGCTTTTAATCCTTATGATATCATGACAGTAGAATAATAGTAATATTGGAGACAGTTGGGACTGAGGTAATTCTCAATTAGATTAACTAATGTTAATATTTAAAGAACTATTGTAATACTGGCAGTTCTGTTCAAATTGGAGGGCGGAAAGCATAAAATTTAACTTTCACTTTTATTTTGCACATCACTATATTTCAAGGGTTGCCTAGGCATGTCAGGCTTCAATGTCAATTTGTTTGTTATGTTAAATACAATCAATGTTGTAAGGAGGACAAAACTAATGTATGAAAAAATACATACTCACTTTGATAATATCATGGATTAATATGTGGTTAATTGTTAGACCTAATGATAATAGCATATCCCTTGTACAGCTACAGGTAGCCTACTCTGAGGATCCAATAAAAGCATAGTCGATCTACGCAGACCTCCAACAGTGCCATGGTTGCCTAGAATACCTGCGTAACCGAGCCATACTGACACCCCTCAATGAATATGTTGACAGGATTAATGGCTACGTATTGGATAGGCTACCAGGCACATCTATAATCTATAAAAGCTCCGATACAATCTGCAAGGGTTCATCCACAAATACGGTTGATGAGATCCTTTATCCACCAGAATACTTAAACTCTCTACGATTCGGCGGAGTGCCTAATCATGAGCTTGAACTCAAAGTAGGTGTCCCTATCATGCTTATTCGCAACCTGAACCCAAAGAAAGAGTTGTACAACGGCACCCGCCTGATTGTTACTCAATGCTACCGATTTGTTATAAAAGCTTTGATTATAACAGGGAATAAAATTGGTGAGAAAACGTATATACCATGTCCCCATATGACAAAACAATGCCCTTTGTTCTAAAAAGAAAACAATTCCCCATTGTTGTTTGTTATGCAATGACAATAAATAAGAGTCAGGGACAGATGGTAAAAAATATGGGCCTGTACTTACCTAAGCCGGTGTTCAGCCAAGGCCAGCTCTACGTTGCCGTATCAAGAGTAACTTCACCAACTGGACTAAAAAATGTTTATGTTAATGAAGATGACATGTATGATGGTTACACCAAGAATATTGTATATCATGAAATTTTCAATGACATCATGGTTGCAGATTGAGA
>PHNY01290614.1:639-24313 GCA_003724115.2 Anethum foeniculum | reverse complement strand
AGATTGACCAAAGAAGCATGCCAACTCTAGCAATTATTGCAGAAGTATACTGACCCATAATATTTTCCAACCAATCTGAAAAAGTAGCATTCAAAGGTATATTGTAAGCCACCCCTACCAGTTGCAAGCACCACTGAGCAAAATCGCAGTTAACAAGATAGTGCAGAGTGGTCTCCACACATTTGTTACAGAGTGGACAGAACTGCGAAACTGGAACGAATTTAGTGATTAAAGCGGCTTTAGTTGGCAAGATTTCGTTACAAGCTCTCCACAGAAAATTCTTCACTTTAGGAGGAATTTTAAGATTCCAAAGCTTCCTCCAAAAACCCAAATTATCGTCAGCTATCCAAGTCCCATTGATTTCCTGGATTAACTTGAACGTACTTTTTATAGTGTAGCTCTCACTCCCTTCCTTATACCAGTACCTGATGTCCTCTTCTTGCCTTGCACTTAGAGGGGTCCCCAGGATAAGAGCTTGATCCCTTGCATTAAACAAATCAGAGATCACTTCAACGTCCCACTCTCTAGAATTCGTTTTCATCAGACACTTAACCACCTGGTTCTCTAAGGCAGGATGACCACTAGAAATAAACGGAAGCCTCGTGTCTTTAAGCCAAGCGTCCTCTAGCACACGAATTTTGTCTACAGAGCCAATACGCCAATGAGTACCAGTCTTAAGTAGACTCTGAGTTGCCCAAATACTTCTCCAAATAAAGCTTGGATTACTACCCAAATCAGCATCCCATAATGAGCACTTAGAAAAATAACGAGCTTTAAAAACTTTAGACACCAGAGACTCATCATTATTTAGAAGCCGCCACGCTTGTTTCCCAGCAACGCAAGATTAAAATCATGAAGCTTACGGAAACCAATACCTCCCCTGCTCTTTGGTTTGCACAGATTATCCCAACTAGCCCAATGAATTCCTTTTCTACTTCGCGAATCCATCTCCCACCAGAAGTTACACATCAATTGCTCAATATCTTTACATATCTACAAAGGCAAGAGAAAAACGCTCATAGCGTAAGTTGGGAGAGCCTGGATTACAGTTTTTAAAAGAACCTCCTTCCCTGCTTTCGACAAGAGCTTTCCATCCCAACTACCAACCCTTTTCCTGATCCTTTCCTTAAGAAAACCTAGAATGACACTCTTATTTCTCCCCATAGTATTAGGCAACCCTAAGTAAGTGCAGTGTTCCGTTGCCTCTCCCATATTCAATAAACTACAAATCTCTGTACGAGTTTCCTCCCCTGTATTTTTACTGAAAAAATGGAAGACTTGTGTCTATTAACCTGCTGACCCGAAGCAGCTTCAAAAGTCTGTAGAAACTGAGATACCTTAGCAGCCTCTTCCTGTATTGCTTTGCAATACAGATAACTGTCATCCGCGAACAGCATATGAGAAATTGAAGGAGCACTATTAGCCACACGACAACCATGAAGCCATCTCTTTTGAATATAACTATTTATAAGAGCTATAAATCCCTCATGACAAATTATGAACAAATAAGGCGAGATAGGATCACCTTGACGGAGACCTCGAGATGGATATATAGGACCCATCTCTCTTCCCCCATGCACAACTTTATACTCAACTGTAGACATGCAATTAACTAGCAGTTTTGTCCATATAACATCAAAACCCATTTTTCTCATAACTGCCTCCACAAAATTCCACTCCACACGGTCATAAGCTTTGCTCATGTCCAATTTAACCGCCATATACCCGTCCTTACCCTTCTTCTTCCATTTAAGATAGTGAAGGACTTCGAAAGAAACCATTATATTATCCGTAATCAATCTGCCCGATATAAAAGCACTTTGATTAGGAGATATAATCAAGTCCAACATAGTTTTCATTCTATTAGCAAGCACTTTTGATATAAGCTTGTAAGAGACGTTACATAAAGCAATAGGCCTTAAATCCCCCATACTCGTAGGAGCCTTCTTCTTAGGAATTAAAATAATATTGGTCGCATTTAACTCCCTTTCCATATGTCTAGTCTCAAAGAAATTGCGAACGAGCTCTACTAAATCTGCACCCACAATACTCCAATATTTTTGGAAAAAGCCCGGAGTCATACCATCAGGCCCGGGAGCCTTATCTGGGTTCATTTGAAACAAAGAAAACCTTACCTTATCTTCATGAATTGGTTTAAGAAGCTCTGCATTCAAATAGTCAGGGATAGAGTTTGGAATATTATGCAAAATATCATCCCACTGGTTATTAGATGCTGTGAAAATACTCGTGAAATAATCAGCAATCAACCGATCTAAGCCATTCGACCAGTCCACCCAAGCACCAGTACTGTCTTGCAGACAAGTAATCTGATTGTTCTTTCTGCGAGCACTAGCAGACTTCTGAAAAAATTTACTGTTTTGATCTCCATGTTGCAACCAAAGCTGTTTAGACCGCTGACGCCAGTAAATTTCTTTCTGAATCAACACTTCATTCAGCTTAACTTGCTCATCAGCGTAGATACGAACAGATTCATTATCCCTCATGTGTTTCAGATGCTTCATTTTATGTTTACACATGCGGATACGCTGAACAAAGTCTCCTGTAATTTCTTTCCCCCAGAAGTCCAATTTCGCCTGGAAGCATAATAGTTTTTGACCAAATGCACTACCTCTATTCGATTCCCAGCTTTCCATAACAATATCTTTACACATGGGTTCTCGAAGACAGGCATTTTCAAAGCGAAACCATATCACAGAAGTGCTTGACATGTTCTTCTTCAACTCCAAGAAAATGGGGGCATGATCTGATGTCGATACCTCCATGTTCAATAATACAGCCTCAGTATAAGCATCCAGCCAACATTGAGTAGCCAAAGCTCTGTCTAGACGAAGCTCAACCCAGCTACTAGTACCTTTAGATTTCTCCCATGTGAAGGGATATCCCGTCAACTCAATGTCAACCAAATTACAATTCGTAACAGCGTCATTAAATCCTTGCACTAGCCATTCCAGATACCTTCTACCGCCCCGTTTCTCCTCATGAGAAAGAATATTGTTTAAATCGCCAATAACACACCATGGCAGACTTGACTGGTGACTAAGCGATCTTAACAAATCCCAAGTGTTCCTCCGAATCCTACGATCAGGTTCACCGTAAAAACCAGTCAATCTCCACTCTGCACTCCCTGCAATATTAACCACGACATCAATATGATTTTTGGAATAACTATTAATACTAATCTCTCCATCATTTCTCCACAGAAGGGCTATTCCACCACTTCTCCCACTCACATCCACTGAAAAAGAGCCTTCAAAGCCAATCAGATGTCTAACTCTCTCTATTTTCTCCTTCATACACAAAGTCTCGCAAAGAAAAATAACTTGAGGTCTCTTTTGGATAACTGAATCCTTAAGGAACTGAACGGCCCGTGGGTTCCCAAGCCTACGACAGTTCCAAGATAGAGTACTCATTTGTCTCGGTAGACCCCTCTGTTGAGGCCTGCCGCTGGTCCGTTTTTTGAAAGCCCATTACTTTCACATTCTACAATAGTATCATTGTTGGGCCTTTTTCTTTTTGGGTCGTTAAAAAAAATAAGTTGGGTCCCCCTCCATATTACTTGCATCTAATCCGACATTTAAATTAAAATGATTCCCCAAATTTCCCTCCTCTACAAAAACCCCAGCTGTGTTTTTATGATCACATCCCTTTAATTTAGGATCTTGATTAACAGCTCCTGATTTCCCGCTTTCACCCTCATCCACATTTGCAGCTTTCATGCTCTTACCACCATCGTTCTCCGATTGATATACCGACGTCCCTGTTCTCAACCATTTTGATCCTGTCAAATACTGCTGTCTTCTCGGCAATGCTTTCATCCAAGGCCCATATGGCTTCGACAATTCACTTGCTGGAGTATCAAAAACCTTAGAACAGAACTTCTCTGCATGTCCAAGCAAACCACAAATAAAGCAAAACGTTGGAACATGCTCATATTGAAATTAACCCAAAACCATTCACCCCCTGCTTTCTTCATCTTCATACGCCTTTTAAGAGGTTTATCAATCTGTATTCTTACACGGATACGCAGATAGTCTCGCCATACCCCTACAAAATTATTCCTATCAGCCTCCAGAAATGCCCCTATATAATTACCTACATCCTTGCACACCCTTTCCGACATGAATCCTGGTTGAAGATCATGCAACTGAACCCAGAAATCTAGTTTATTTATCTGTTAGTTTATTTATCTGTACCAGCCTAGGATTATCACCTTCCTTAAGGCGCTCAAACACAAACTGCATTCTATCATAATTCCATGGGGAACCTTCAATTACTCTGGCAATGTCTACTTCATGGTGGAATTGGAATAAGTATAGATTTGGCTCCAAACATTTAACGTATACACCCTTCCCTGGCTTCCAAAGAGTGGCCAGTGAATGTTGCATTTTTTCGAAATCAATAGATCTATCGGATAAAAATTTTCCCACCAGGCACCATCTCGTATCAATACCCCCATCTAGTATTTCCTCTTTTGCATATGAGAGACCCCCTGATTCCTCTTCATCCAAACTAATGGATGCATATTGATCTGCCAACTCATCCATAGTGACCCTTTGACAGCAAACAATGACACTTAAAGAATGAATAGACCAAAACAAGAATGAAGACACAGACGATTTAAGATAGAAAAGAGATAACCATGTCAGCTGACATGAACTTAAGTTGCTTGAGTTTTTTTTTTGCACGATGTAGTTTATGTAAATTAAGTTGTACACATTGATTTCATACTGATATTATTTTCTTATAGATCATTTTTCGTTAAAGAGTGATGAATCAAAATCACTAAATTATTTAAAGTTTTGTATGTTTATTATTTTTACTTTATTTACATCTATACTGCTGGATTTTTAATCAAATATCTAAAACTAATGAATTGAAGGTGCATTAATTAAAACTTTTCTATGATGATCTTTAGTTGTATTTTTCCAAAAAATTATTTACAAATTGAGAATTACTCTAAAAACTAGTTTACTAAGCTGCGCTTCGGAGCGGTCTTATAATATTTCTTTGTATCTTTTTAAAATATTTTATAAAACATGCTTCTAAATAAAATAGATAAAAATATTTCTAAAATAGTATTAATATATTTTTTGAATTTCCCGTTCCGTCTCGATCATTCTCAAATTCTTTATAAATATTAAATTTTATAGAACCACCATCTCGTTATATATGTTCTTTCAATGAGCCGCTTTCTCTTTCTTCAAAAAGCTAATATCATAAAATTTAATCATTTGTTAATCAATAATTAATTTTATAATATTGTGAAATTTAATTTAAATATTTTGAAAGAATATTTAAGTAATATAACTTAACAAAAATTTCAGCACTTGTAATTTATAAGAATATTAATATGGTAACTTTCACTTGAAAAGAAAAAAAAACAAGTAATTTTGACTTAAAAGAGAAAGTTTAAGAGAACATTAATATGATAATTTTACTTCATCGGCGGAAACTTTGGAAGAATAATAAGATGGTAATTCGTGTTAAGGAGAAAATTTAGGAGAATATAAGTTAATTAAGATTTTTAATTCAAAAATTTGAGAAAATTAGAAAAATAGTAGGAGAAAATTTAGGAGAATATAAGTTGATTAAGATTTTTAATTCAAAAAATTTGAGGAAATTAGAAAAATAGGCTGGGACGATATGAGAGGCGCCACTGACCGCAAATATAAAAAAAATACATCTCCTAGGAATCAAGTATGTAAACCAAAGCAGAAAGGTAGGCTAGGTTTAGTTCCGTTCAGAAGGATGAATGAAGCTTTCTTGTGCCAATGGGCTTATAAATGGTATGCTAATAGAAATCAGAGTTGGAATATATGGATCAGAAGTAAATATGACTGTGATAAAGGAATGCAGTTAGTTAGTAGAGGCGCTTAAAGAAAAAAAGGTCTCAGGAATAATAAGGACATTTTTCAAGTCAAGTCTAATTCCTAGCTAGGGGAAAGAATGAGGGCTAGTTTCTTAAGATGGGAAGTAAATGATGGGGATTATGTGCTTTTCTGGGAAGACATCTGGTATCAAAAACAATTCCTGATGGAAAAGTTTGTTAAACTTTATAAGTTATCTAACTTAAAGTACTTGAAAGTGAGGGTAATTAAAGTTTTGTGGGATTGCTATGATCATGAGGGACAGGTTTTCTGGTCTAGAAAGTTAAGAAGCTGGGAGTTAGATGACTTGAAAAGTGTAGGTATAATCATTTCAAATATCTGTATGAATAGCAGAAATGATAAGTTAATATGGGAACTATGCAATGAAGTTTTCTCAATTAAGGAAGGATTGTCCTTTGGTCTTCAAGCAATCAGTTGTCAGCATTGAAAGATAACTTGTTTTGGAAGCTACAAGTCCCAACTAAAGTAAAGTTGTTCTTATGGAAGGTTCAAATTCTGATTCTTCCAACCAAAAGTTGGTTAGCTAGAAGGATAAGACGGAGTCTTAGTAATAAACTATGTAGTTTCTGTGAAGAAACGGAGGAATCTCAAGATCACTTGTTATGGAAATGTGTGTTCTCAAGAAAAATCTGGATTTATGTTCTGAACTGGTGGGTGAGTTCAAAAGTATATATTGAAGATTGGAACACCATGTGGAATTCTGCAGGAATTTTTAGAAAAGCTCCAGTTAAGAAAGTGCGGGAGAGTGTCTTAGTCTCTACCATCTGGACATTGTGGTTATACAGAAATCAGTGTGTTTTTTAGAATGCCTCTCATGATGGATCCAAAGTCATTTTTCTGATTCAAAATAGATTCTTAGAATGGAATGTGGAAAATGGTCTAATAAGTCTACAACGAAGTCAATGGTGGTTACAGAATCTAGTTGGCACAATAACATCAAGTGAGAGGGTGTTCTGGAATGATTGGTTAAAAAATCAAAATTGTGACTTGATTGCTTTTGTTGATGGTAGTTGGTCTAAAGGCATTGATGGGAAAGTGCAAACTGGAATAGAAGGTATTGCTAAACTTCTTAGTGGTAGGAAAATCTTGGAGTTTGCTGGCCCGGTTCATGCAGATCAGCCTTTCTCTTCTGAACAAAAAGCTTATGAGTCACTTCTGCAGCTTCTTGTTTCAAGAAAACTTAACAACAATTGTTATTGATCCTCTCGGATAGTAGGCAGCTAGTAAAACAGGTTCAAAATAGTATGTAAACCTTGAATATTACCTCGGGTACAGATTGGTAAGTTATTTTGAAGTCATATGTGAAGAGAATGGAATGAAATGTCGGATGCCTTAGCAAAAAAAAGGTGCTGGGCTTCAGAAGTTTATGGTAAATTGGGGCCCATTTTCTGGGTAAGCATCAGTCCAGTTTCGGTTGGTGGGCCTAATTGATTCTAGTGGAACTGGAATTAAAATAGTATTTTTATCTAGTTTTCTAATTTATTTTATCATAATCTCAAGTATTTTTATTTGGGGTTTAAGTGCCAAAGTTAAGAGGTAATTATGTTTTGCTTGGCACCTATAAAAGCCTCTCTATTAGCTTAGAAAGTATAAACACTTTTTGGGGAATAGAAAAGGGATTTATAGGGTATTAATTTCATCTAGAGGGGGGCTGTTTTGGGGTAATATATAATCAAAGGGATGGTTCTCTTTTTTTACCACTACTCCTAGTCTTTTATAGAGAGCTTTAAGAAGATAAACAGTCACAGAGGGTTCAGTTACTCTTTTCTTTCATGGAGGAAGAAAATGTTAATGTTAATGTAAACAGTCACAATGGGTTCAGTTATTCTTTTCTTTCATGGAGGAAGAAAATGTTAATGTTAATGCAAGATGGATTATGCCAAGTAAGGCACGATTAAGTACAACATTCATGGTTTCTATTTAGAGCAGCCTCTAGAAAGTGGGAATCGTATGAGGTGGTGTTTAGTAACAGTCTAGGATTATTTTGCATATGACTGTTGGCTTTTTGTGTTTTGAAGATGAGAGGGAAAATGAGTTGAATGCTTGTTTGGAAGGGCTGAAGGAAGCGTTTTACAAAGATTTTACAAATATAATTATGGAAACTGATCAGGCGGAGGCTTATTAGGATTGGTTTAACTCTTTGATTGTGGGTGGGCGTCGTCAACATGTTAATGTGCTGTGGCAACTAAGCCAGCGTAAAGTAGAAAAAAATTTATTGACTAAGATCAGGCTGACGGATCGTGAGGATAATGAGTTAGCTGCGTATTTAGCTGAATATGGTGCTCAAAACTAGAAGCAAATGGTGATTATTGAGGAAGCCTTTGGCAGGGTGGAGGAACTGTGGCATATAGACATGGGCTTGGGAAGCATTGAACCCCGTTTTAGAGCAGTGCATCAAGGAGATATCAATCCAAATGCACTTCGAGATGAAGTTATAAATCAGCAAGAAGTTATGGAGGAAGAAAATGAAGGCATAAATATGTTGGTTCAAACAGCTGGGTTACAGAATGAAGTCTTAGAGGAGGAAAATGCAGACGATAATGATGGTGAAATGAACCTAGGTCCTGATGGGCAAGTGGTGGTCATTGGACTTTCAGTAGTAAATCCGAGTATGGAACGAGGTCCTAGACATGATCTAGAAATGGAACAGTAGGATGAATTGGTGGTGATGATCATTCTTATATAGCGCTATATAATTCTTCTTTAGTTTATTATTATGTCTTAAGTGATGTTAAGGTCAATTAGTATCCTAGCTTTTGTTATCATTTTCCAGTTGAGAATTAAGCAGTTCGGTTTATTACTTAGAAGATAGGATGGTTTCGTTGGATTAGTTGATTGGGTGGGATGGTTAAAACCCTTTCGGTAGCCCATAATGGTACCAGAACTGTTGGAAATGCTTGTATGGCCTCTTGGCATTCTTTTGTTAATTAATATATTTGTTACTTTCCAAAAAAAGTATACTAGGGACTAAGTTGCGCTTCGCAGAGGCTCTATAATAAAATTTTTTATTAATAAAACAAATGTGTATATAAAAAATATGTTAAAAATGCCTCTAATCTCTATTTTTTGATATTTTAATTTTATTGTTTTATTATCGCTGCATTTTAAGAGTAATATAAACTAAACAACATGTCACATATTGTAATTACATTTTGAAACTATAAATTTATTTTTTATTTATACAAACATTATTGGGAACAAAATACAAGAAGGCTTAGCAAGTTCTTCTAGCATAATGGAGCAATTATAATAGCAAGAATAAGTTTACTACATAACGCGTAAGCATGTAAAAAGTAACACAAACGTTAATGGTAATGAATCTCAAAATTATGATACATAGATATCTCAAAATTATGATACCTAGAAATCTAATATGAGGCTAATAATCTGGTAGGCAAGAATTTGTAGAAACAAAGTTCTCTAATAAATTTTTCAAATCAAAATTAAAGTTACATGAATGAAATGGCTCTGAATTGTTGGACGAATAAGTTTTCCTGTTATACGTCAATATTAAACATAGAAAGATCAATTACAACATACAATTTTGACAAACAAATAAGTCATAAAGAACTTATGAACCTTTCTATCAATTAAAATCATATCAAGGCTGATCTATTATCCAGTATGTGAATTGACGGACTCCCACATCTGGCTAGCTTGTACTATAAACATCCATATTCGTTCAAAGCATCCAATACAGTGTAATCCATAACTAAATTAGATGATAAAGATATGGAGTATGCAAATACTTTTTCATAACTATATTAGATGATAAAGATATGGGTTTGGGTTTTATCTTACCCGAATCGGTCCAAAAATTGAACCAAACCTGACCCGATCCGAAACCCAAATATATTTAAATATTTAGGTATGTATGTGTATAATATGGTGTGCATATAATATATTTTAAATTAAAGATATTCAATAGTCTAATTTAACTTTACAATTGCGTTAGCAATCCTATTATAATAATTTTATTCTAAGTCTCATTCAACTTTAAGTCACAACGTATTTTTTTGCAATCTCATTAGAAGTATTACTCTGATTATTGCTCGGTCATGTAATCTTGAAGGCTTATCTGTAAAGCATTCAAGTCAGTTTTTGAGGTATAAATGTAAATATTGCAAAGTGATTGACAAATAGATACTATTCCTCTTATAATTATATATTTTTGGATATATTATTACTATTCATACTTCGGTTATACATTTTTCGAAGATGTTTGGGCTTCTTAGGAATTTAAATTCAATATATTTTAAATTTTTATTAATATTTAATTAGATGGATTATTGTAATTTATAAATAATTATATAAATTTATAATAATTATATATAAGTAAATAAATAAATTGAGATCCAAATAAAACTCGATCTAAACCGAAACCCGATGGGTCGGGTCTGGATCCAAGCATTCGGATTTCAATCGGGCCCAAATCCTAGTCCAACATATATGTTTGGGTCCAGGTTTGGGCTTTGAGCCTGGTCTAGTTTTCTCAAAACCCGAACCGACCGACCTATTTGCTTTTCCTAAGTTGTCATGCGTGGCATACTGAGTATTTTGAGCAAACATGTTAGGCATCGCAGGTATAAGCATTGCATGAATTGATATAGGCATTTGATAGCAAATATATGCATAGATATAGATTTGCAATTAGCAGATAGATGATTAACACTGAAACTTAAAGAACTCAACACTTTTAAATTTTCAAATGGTTTGTTTTATCCACCTGAGATGTATATTGAAGAAATAATATGTGATATTTTTACAAATACACATTTGCTGTTTCAGTGTATTGTTTGCAAAGATAAACCCATATCAGCTCTAAGCAATGCACTTATGTTTATTGCATCCAAACACTGTTACACTTGGTTTATATACACCAAGTTATGTCTTTACTAGAATACAAAATGAAACAATTATCTAAGTCTAGTAAAAATGCTTCTCCATTCTTTTTCCATGTGATTCTTCATTTCTAGATAGATTTGTCTTTGACAACAGGCTTTGTATAATCATCCAGAGTGCTTGTATGGAAATAAAATATTTCTTCATCTTCGAGAATTACCAGGTCAAAGATTTCTTTGTCTTGGCTTCCATATTTATCTAAGATCTCATCAACCCATGTGCTTTTAAGATTTGTCTTTTATACTCTAATAAGTTACTATTAATGGATATCTGATGAGTTCTATCCGTTGACATAGCTTTCTCAGCATCCATTGAGTTGATATAACAGTCATCCGTTTATAGCTTGTATTAATTATCCGTTGATTCGTTAGAACTCATCCATTGATCATCACTACACTTACGTAAAATTACGAGGTATCAAATATTTAAAATTAATCTACATATTCTACATATCAATTGATAGTCAACATTACTTATCCATTGATCAATTATACTATCAACTGCTATCTGGAAATCTAGTGAATATGTTACAAAATAATTTATCCGTTGATAAGCTTCCCAATCAACTGATACTTCACAAGAATGCTATCCGCTGACATGTTACATTTAACTTAAACAAAATACTCTAAGTGTAAATTTATCATCAAGTATGAACATAATTCAAAACAATTGACGTTTAGTGTACTGGTCTGGTTCACAAATGATTGATTCTGATCTTTCCGGATTTTTAACAAATTGATTGGTTGTACTTCCATTGGATTGATTTGCTGCAATTCATCTACTCGAATCCTTTGATACTTGTACTAGAATCTTTACACTTATTTATCACTAAAAGTCTTGAACTTTATTTGTTACTGAGACCTAAAAATGGTAATGAATTTCTTTCCGTGACTCTTCTATAACTTCCATATTCAAATTCTTTGTATTTATCCAGTCTTTTGTTTTTCTGAACTCATGTGCTTCATATTAATATTATTATCTGTCTTTTACCTTGTGTTGAGTTATTGTTACCTCTATTAAATAGTACGTTAAATTATACTTTACAATCTCCCAATATTTGTTTGTTAGAGTTCGCCAAGCAGATCCTTAGAGGATAACTCAAATGATAACAAGAAAAAGTAAATATAAAAATATAGTAAATAATAAGAGCATGTTAGGATGTGGCTTCAAGCCCCGACTTTCAGGGGGCGTTTAAATAATGATCGAGAATCTGAACCAGAAATGGGAATGAAAGGTATGGAAATGGGGGTAAATGAGAATGAGAATGATATGGAATCCCAAGGGGTGGGGATGATATGATTTACCCACATTAAAGAAATGAGGTTGCCATTCCATATATCAAAACTATTAATCAAAACACTAATGCATGGGATTGATGTTCTGATTCCCGTTGACCGGGCTCATTAACCATGAATGAAATGACCCCTAAGTGATTTTTAACTCAAAGTTAAAAAAATGTCTGTGCGTGTAATAAGTCAAAAAGTGACTTAAAGTTTAAAAATCAGCATAAAGTCAAAATTTAATGATAAGTACTTTTTCAACTATCTTAAATTTTCTTGTAACTTTATTTGACAAAAGTTAATATTATCATCCGTATAAACAACTCATGTACATTATTTTCATTTGTATTTTTTTAATAAGTCATAATTTATACAAAATACTAAAATTACTTAAATGGAAAATTTTGACTTTTAACCTTTCACTTTAAGCAACTATAAGTCATAAGCAAATATTTTAAACTTAGTCACATGGGTTCTAAGTGCATTCCGGATCATATATACATTTTCAAATTTCAATAATAAATGAGTACAACAACAAAGGTGTTCCTCTAGTCTTAACATATTTTGATTTTCTTCTGCCATGCTCTCTAAACCTCTTCTCCTTGTCAGCCTTTTCCTTTGCATTGGCTTTAGCATTATCAGCAATTTTACCACATCAACAGCTTCTATTTCTAGAGCATTTTTTAGGTTTTAGATCTTCCAACTTCTCTAACATCTTTTTCAGATAAGATGTACTATTGATAGTAGCTACACCTGAAACTCCAGAGATACCTTATTGGAAAATATATACATAGTAACCCGCTTTGAATTGTTCTTCACTGTAGTTGTGTCATTCATTGTCTCTAATGATGTTCTTTGAATGTGAGCTGCTTCTATAGGCATTAGAACAATCTTGTCTACTTTATTGATTGATATTTTCACCATATTGAGTGCTTTTGAAGTGGCTTTTAACTTGCTTGTAGGCAAACTAGCATTTGGAATTTCACTTACCTCTCCTCTTCTTGGTATTACTAGTCTTAGTGGATCATGAAAATATAATACGAGGTGTGTCTTCTATTACTTCCAAGAAGCTTGTTCCATCTTCTGCTGTGTCGGTCAGATACTCCACTCCTAGAGGAGCGCCAGGGGTGATATTCCTCACCTAGCTGAGCGTCAAGGTTGATACTCTCTCATAGTGGCGTATTGACTCTGATATTCCACTATCAGTGGAGTATCCCACTAGATAACAAAGGTGTATCACACTTGATACTCCATCCTACCAGATAAAAAGAAGTATCATACCTGATACTCCACCAGTAATGAAGTCGATCCCTGATACTCCTATGGAAATGACGTGTCACCCTCATAATGTTCGGTATTTAGGGTTATGATTACTGAATATTAATATTTTGAACATATTTTGCTAAAGTTTGATATTTTGGACTGTCTCCAAAAATTATATACTTGTTAACTTATTATTAATAAATTATGAATTCTGACCTTGCATGTATTTTGTAATTTAATTACAAGCGCGTTTATATAATGTAGAATTAGAATAGCTTATGGAGAGTTTTAGTGAAAACTTTTAAATTTCATTAATTTTTGTGGGAATTCTAAATGTATAAACAATACTTGAAAATCTATAAATAAAAAATGCAATGCTTTCATAAAATCAAATCTATAAAAAAAAAATACAATGCTTTCATTAAATCCTTATAAATTCTTAGTTATCACTACATTAGTTATTAAAATTAAATATTATAAAATGAAAATAGATTAATTTCAATATTAACTTTTAATGTATAATAATAAATTCATTTTATTTAAAATGTAGCATATTTTCTTCAAAAATGCGAAGATATATCGGGAATGTGTACTGAACTAAAATTTTCTTAAATGATAATTAATAAATTATTGATTTTGATACACGTGAGCTTATAAAAATTGTTGTGAAATTTGACGAATTCATAGACAACTTGCGTTTTCATGTAATTTAGAAAATATAAACAATACAAAACTATTCTTAAAAAATATATGATTTTATATAATCCTTACAGAACCATCATTGAACAAATTAAGGTTTGAGAGGTCAATACTTTTTTCCTTTTAGGTTTTGGTTATTTGTCAAAATAAAAATGATAATTAAATTAGATTCCTAGGTCACGTAGAATCCTCCCTTAGGGTTTCTTGTGTGGCACTTACCGGAATCAAGTCGAACTAAGGCATTTTGGACAAAACACCCGAAAATATTTTCCCAACATATATCACTTGACATGACTTAGGATAGAAATATCAATTTAAGGATATATTCTATACTATGTTGGTTTTGTTAAAGAAACTTAGGCAAATGGCTAAAGGCACAAAACCTGATGATTTTTAAACACTACTTTTACGAGCCAAAATCGGTAGATATATTTAAAAGAGTGTCAACCTCAAATTTTTTACTCTCAAATATATTGAATATGTTTAGTGAATATTTATATTCAATTTTTAGTGCCAAAATCCATGCCTAAAGATCAAAAACATATTTTATTCCAAAATACCCGTAAATCCTTATTTATCCGGATAAAATTATTTTTAATTCAAATATAATTATTCCTTGGACCTCATAGTCAATATTTTATAAGGAATATTATGTTTGAATATTTTATAAGTCAAAACTTTTGTCTGACTTGTCGGTAAGGACAAATGCATTTTACGGTCGCTCCTATAAGCTGTTTTAACATTCAAAAAATCCGAAACAATACTTCCAAATGTCTTTTAGACTTGAAACTTGGGATTTGTCCTTCGTATCTTGCCTTCTATCATATATATTTATTTCGTGATTTTTGCATGACTTTTTTTTGGGACCTCTAAAACGGTACGTAATTGATTTATCGGTCGCTGAAAAGTCATAGATGGTTAAGGAATTTTAAGGTGAAATTTTGACCATGATCTTATGGAATTATTTCTAGAAGATCCCCAAAATTTCATAATTTTTCAATGAATTTTCGATTTTTGGTGAAAATCGCATTTTTGGTCGTCGGTAAACGCACTGTTCAATTTCTGGTTTTTCTAAATAATAGAAAAACGTCCCAAACCACTTCCAAGTCAGCAAATTTGAATTCTAACAACTGAAAATGAGTTTTAATGATCATCTCCCACTTGTCCTTGCCTTGGATTTTGCATTAGCTTTGTTTTTAAGCTAAAAACCCTAAAATTTGCCTATAAAAAGGCCCCTAACACCCCTCATTCTCCAAGCCCTTGGTGAGGCAACCGTATTCTGTTGAAAAACACATAGAAACACTCTCTTTAAAGTATCCAAACTTGAAAAAACGTTTCTTTGAGTAAAGCCTTCATTTCTTCAAAGATTTTCATCTTTAAGGCTTGTTTTTCATCATCTTTTCTCACCCAAACACACACCCACTTGGGCACATCTTTTAGGCACCTTTCTTGCACTTATATTTCAGCCTCTAAGTGTCCATTTGAGCCTTGAAAAGTCAGTAGCCATACCCTATTTCCAGCCATTTTTCCGGTGACTTTTCCGGTGACTATTTTTGTGTGTTTTCAGCTTCGATCCTAACTCGTATCCCTTGTAGTTCTCTCGCTTGTTAAAGGAGCTTGAGCCTTTTTAAGGTCAAGGGTCATAAGTTAGTTATTTTACTTGTAACTTGTGTGTTTGTGCTCATACTTGGTAGATCTACCAATATACATACTTGTTTTCAAGTATTAAGTTTCATTCTCTTTGGTATAGAAACACACTTGTTCTTGACTTGTTCGTTTTGTGTGTTTTCGGAGCCATTGTAGAAACTTACCAAGAAAAAGGTTTTGATACCATCTTTCTTGAAGTCCTTGCGCTTAAGCTTGCTACTTTAAAGTGCTAAAAGGCAACCAAACTATTCTTGATCCAAACGTAAAACGTTTGTGCTTGTTTTTACCTTAAGTAGTTTAAACTCTATTTTCAAGTCAAGATAGTTTTGAATCTTGGTTGTAACTTGTTATTACCATCTTTTGTTCTCGAGTTAAAACTTTGAACAAAGATCTAACAAGCTAGACCACTTGAACTTGCTTGACCAAGTTCTAGCATACATTCGGCCATCCTAGCTATATTCGGCCGAATATAGTGCTTATAGCCTTGGTTGATTTTTGCTTGCTTCAAGCTATAAACCAAGTGCTCCTAGAATTTTATAAGTCTCTCACATTTAAGTTCCTACCTTAGCTTTGATTTAAATTATCAAGCGGACTTAAAAACGAGATTACAAACTCGACCAAACCAAACTTGCATTCGGCCGAGTATTTGAAAGGTTAAAGTGCCTTGGCTTGCTCTCTTGTTTTGATACATTTAACAAGTGCACTTACCTAGTAATAATCTTGAGTTACTAAGTCCTTGACTTGTTTTTGAACCAATCTTTCAAAAGGACTCAAAGAACCAAGATTATTAAACAACTCAGTTTTACAAATTTGGTCGAACATAAGTAATACTAGACTTGGTTGGTTGTCATAAGTTTTAATCCTTTTGCCAAGTACTTTAGTACATTTTAAGACTTGTATATTAAAGTCCATACCTTAATTTTGATTTAATTTATCAAAGGACTTGAAGGAGCAAGACTAGGCGACTTGTTTTTTGATAACAAGTTAGACTTGTTTTTGATAACAAGTTAGTAGCCCTATTCGACCCTTGCTTGTTTCTATTTGGCCGAATAGCCTACATCTTAGTGCATTCAAGTTTAATTACTTGTCTTGCATACTTGTGTGTGAAGTGTCCCTCGTGTGACTCATCCCTAAGTGTTTATATATTTTTTGCACATAGTCGAATGCCAAACTAGTTTAAGGCGTAATAGCGTCGTTATAATATACTTCTTTCGAATATATTATGGTTCGTAGCTTGTCTTCTTTTCTTGCAGTGAGGTGAAGTGAAGTGAGTTGATCCTTGTGCTAAGACCCAAGTCTTAGGCGTACTAGCGGGGAGTTAGTAGCCTTTGCACCATGAAGCAAAGGAAAGACCTGAGACCTAAGATCTAATACCCAAGACCAGCTAAGAAGAAGAAGGACATAGTCTATAAAGGGTTTACAAGTGCCTGAGGAGGTGACTGGGTGTTACGCTCCAAGATAGTCTTGTATTTGTATTTAGCTATTATATTTTGAGGAGGTTACGTATGTGTAAGACTCCAAGATAAATAAATAGTGGAAGTTGTAAAAGCTTCTCCGCCTACTATAAAGAAATATCTTTATAGTGGAGAAAATCTCGAGTCCGGGGAGGAGCTCGGGGACTGGAGTAGGGGTGAGTGGACTCTGATTGTTGAGTTAGCCACCGCGAACCAGGATAAATTCACGTGTCTTACCGTATTCTTTTCATATCTTTAACTTCCGCACTTGACTTAATCAGTTGCAAGTAATTCAAGTTAAAGAGGAGAAAAGAAATTTTCAAAAAGCCAAGCTCTAAATTTTAAAAAGGTGATAAGCTATTCAACCCCCCTCCCTTCTAGCTTATCTTACCCACTCACGGGACCTATCAAGGTTAATGATTAAATTTGTCTTATACTGCATATTATTTCAAAAGATATTATGAGAATTTTATCTTATTATATTAAACAAGATTTCAATATCTTGTTTATTAAAAATTTTGGACTTTTATAACAATTTCAAAATCACAATTTAAGACATTTAAAATTTTGAAATCCAATAGAATCCCTGTATTAAATATGAACTCCCTAATCAAAAATTATATATATATATAAGGAGGGAGTATTTGTTAGCAGTGTCCTCACTTCTAGTATATAGTCTTATATAATATCTCTTAAATACAATCAAAGAAGTTTTAATGGCAAGAATTAGGAAATTACATTTCGTGTTATTGGCGCTCATGTTTGTCTTGGGTTGTTCAAGTGTTCAAACCAAAGAAATGAATAATGGACTTGTTCCATGTTGCGAGGTTTGCGCTAAAAAATGTACTGATTTCAGTGGAGTAGTAAGCGAGCTTTGTTATTTAAAATGTATACGAAGTTGTCATACATTCTGTGCTGTCAAACATTACTTTGGTATATCTAAACTCATATACATTTATAGTTCTTTATATTCATCTATTATTTTCATATTCATATATGTCCGAAATCATAACTAATTATGTATTTGTATTTTGATTTGTTATAGATGCATATATCGGGAGTGAGAAGATAGAAGATTAAAGGTTATACAAGTTAATAACAGTGTAATAATTTGTTTTGATTTGCAATTATGTATCTTTGAATAGTAATATATAAAAATATTATTTCAGAGTAATTAATATGTCTTTTGTGTACTTAAAACACTATAATTTGTCAAAGTTTGTCAAGTAATGACAATTATAAGCTAAAATGCGTTATTGATCATAGCTTGTATAGAAACGCATAGAACTAGGGAACTAACTATGTGTCTTTGCATAGATTAAAGTCAACCACTAAAACACTAATCATTTTTTCATCTGTCATACAAATAAACTTAATCAAGCTTTAATGATATCTATAACTTAAAAAATAGCGATTAATTTTAAAATTGAATAAACATTTATTTTATTTTATCAATATGTAAGTTTGTGCGATACTTGTGCAAGAATGACAAATATTTTACACGTATTTATATATTAATTGAAAGTTTTAAACAATCAAACTTAACTTTATAAAGTAGTTGCATAATATGAAAATATTAGACGAAATTATCATAAATATTACTTTTTTATATTTATTTGCAACTCTATTATCTTTTGAAAATACGGTTCGTAAAATAACCAAATACAAGTTTTTTTAATACGATTTGCAACGAAATGCAACTTTTTTAATGTCTTTTATAAGAAAAATATTATAGTTATTTTTGGTTGCATTTGAGATTGATTTCATGTATATAAAAGAGTCAAAGACATTCATCATATTACACTGAGATATTGATGGGGATGAAAAATAACACTAGGGACATACTTAATGACATGTTAATTATGCCTAATACTGCTACAAGACAAAAGCTCGAAAGCCTGAGTTATGTAAGAGAATAATGCAAATTGGGGCAGGCCCAACATTTCTAATGTCCATGAGGAGCTTACCTTAGGTGGTAAGCGAAAAGAAAATATATAAAGTTGATACTGCGCACACTACTATAAGATCAACTGGATTTGTAATCTAGTTAATCATTTCTGTTCATAAGCCCGGTTAAGGCTTGTAAGCCCAATTGGCTGTATTATTAATTAAATTCGTAATTAATAATGACAGCCAAGTCAACAGCCTGTAAAAGGTATTCTATGAAGAATATGATTCCTAAAAAGTAACCATCAAGGAACCTCAACCAATAAGGGGATTATTTCCTCATGTTATAGGACTCCAAAGTCCAATTGAACATGGACTTGCCCACCAAGTCCCCCAAGTCTTATCCCACTCATGGATTCTTCACCTATATAAGGGGCCTGACCCCTCAACTCAAACTTATGTTTTTTGACTTGATCTTTAGCAAACAGCAAGGTACGTAGGCATCTTGTAAAGGCAGCATTAAGTCACAAAAAAAAGAGCAGTCATTAAAGCTCGAAGCTCTACAACCCTACTTACAGAAATCTCAAATTTAATCCATAACATTTGGCGCCATCTGTGGGAAGACAACATCAAACATGGCAAGAACACGAAGCGGTACTGACACCGGAACTAACATTGAGACTTCCACCGTTGAGGTTCCTCCAGTAACTCATGCTTAAATTCCCGTTACTACGGAGAACCCGATCACTCAAACACAAGGGACGAATCCTCAAACTTAAGATCCCAAGGGTCGAATCCCCAACTTCAGATGGTAGTTGTTCCTTTGAGTACCCAGCCTCTTGGACTAGAAATCTCTACCACTGTCCATTCATCACGGGCGAATGTTAATCCTACTTATGGGATGCCCCTGTACCCATATGTTGGGGGAAGCAGACTCATGCAACAAGGAAGAGGATGATCAGTTCCTTATATTCAAGGCCTTGACTTTATCCTAGAAGGACGTGAATATTCCAGTCCATACACTGAAGATGGAACTGATCCGTCGTCTGAAGAAGACATGGCTCGAAGGAGAAGGCGCCCCAGATCAGAAGTACAAGGAAGGACACAATCTCAGGGGCAACAAAGAACGATTCCTTAGAACATAGCAGAAATGATTCGCGCTCATGAAGCAAAGATTCAGAAACTCAAGCGTGATCTGGAAAAAGGAAAGTCAAGGAGTACATGCAGGGCTGGAGGCTCAGGCGAAGCAAGGGATGAACCCCCAATTGTTGATCTTGATGATCCCCCATGAAGAAGGAGAGTGGAGAATTCAAGGGCTGACCCCAACGACCTTCTGCCTTTGGGAGATCCTGATGATCTGACCCCCCGTTCACGGAGGAGATTATGAATGCTCATATCTCAAGGAAGTTTAAGATGCCCACCATCAAGGCATATGATGTAACCGGAGGTCTAGCAAATCATGTAAGAATGTTTTCTAATGCTTTGTTGTTGCAACCTGCCAATGATGCAATAAAGTGTAGGGCATTTCCCCAAACCCTAGGGGGCATGGCTCAAAGGTGGTACAGCCATTTGCCCCTAATTCTATTGGAATTTTTAGGGACCTCAGCCAGGCGTTCATAAAGAAGTTCATTAGTGGGAAAGTTCATGAAAAAAACTCTGCTTCTTTAATGAGCCTTGAGTGAGGTGCTAAGGAAATCCTAAGAGAGTATCTGAATCGATTTACAAAAGAGGCTCTGAAAGTCCCCGATTTAGATGATAAAGTGGCCATGATAGCCCTGCAGCAAGGAACGAAGAATAATCAGTTTAAGATGTCATTAGCTAAACGGGCTCCTAAAAGTATGCTATAGCTACAAGAGAGGGCTGAAAAATATATAAAAGCTGAGGAGGCTATGAAGAAGTAGCCTATTCAATCAGAAGGGGATAAGAATAATAAGAAAAAAAAAGGAAGTCAAGAGTATGATGTAAAGGACAAATATCCATGAACCACAAGTGACTCTGACTCTTCTCCCAAGAAAAATACTCCTGGGCAAAGGTTTACAGAATATGCAATGTTGAACTCCCCGAGAAGTCTAATCCTAATGGATATAGAGAAAGACAATGAGGTAAGATGGCCAAAGCCACTAAGGGCTGATCCCTCAAAGCTTGACAAAGGTAAATATTGTCGATTCCATAAGGATGTGGGACATGATACTGATGACTACAGATATCTCAAAGATGAAATCGAATTTCTAATTCTGAAAGGAAAGCTTAATTGGTACACCAAGGATAGTGAACGGAATAATGAAAGGAGGGATTATGAAGATAGAAGGAGTGATCAAGATGATCGAGGGAGGAATCCTCAGCCAAGAGGGCGAGTAATAAATATGATTTTTTGGGGACCAACAGCTGCCGGAGCATCCAAGAACTCGAGAAAGGCTTATGCACGGGAAGTCATGCATATTGTAGGAGAAGCCCCAAAGCGAGCCAAAACTGAAGTCTCTTTGACCTTTGATGTTTCAGACTTGGAAAGGGTGAAATTTCCACATGATGACCACCTTGTTATAACTCATGTCATAGGGAATTCTGAAGTAAAAAGAGTCCTGGTAGATAATGGGTCTTCGGTCGACATTCTATTTCATGATGCATACGTGAAGATGGGATACAATGATACTCAACTCACGCCCACTGAGATGCCCATCTATAGGTTTAGTGGTGTAGAATCCAAGGTCGAAGGAATGATTAAGTTGCCCGTCACTATGGGACAGGAGCCCCGGGAGGCCACTCAAATGCTGAACTTCTTAATATTGAAAGCTCCATTTACATACAAAAAGATCATTGGGCGAACAGGCTTGCACGCCTTTAAAGCTATACCCTCATCCTACCACATGAAGGTCAAGTTTCCAACCTTGGAGAGCAGGTGGGAGACCAAAAGACTGCGAGAAGTTACGATGTGGCAGCACTTAGAGCTGATGGAGTCGGGGGGCAAGTCTTGAATATTGAGGACATGGATGCCCGAGAAAAGGATGAGCAATGAAGAAAGCCAAGCGGCATTTGAAGATCTGAAGCAGTACATGGCCAATGAACCACTATTAGCCAAGCCCGTTGCTCATGAAGTACTTTACCTGTATTTAGTAATTTCAGAAAAGGCCTTAAGTGCTATTTTAATCAAGGAGGAAGACAAGGTCTAGAAACCTATCTATTATATAAGCAAGGTGTTGCATGGAGCGGAGTTGAACTACTCCACCATCGAAAAGTTTGCTTTAGCCTTGATCATGGTGTCCAGAAAATTGAGTCCATATTTTCAGGCACACAAGATTGAGGTATTGATCGATCAGCCACTAAGAAACGTCATTCATAGCCCAAAGGCAAGTGGAAGATTGATAAAATGGGCCATCGAGTTAGGAGAGTTTGATATTAAGTATAAGCCGCGAATGGCCATAAAAGCTCAAGCACTAGCTGACTTCGTAGTTGAATGTACCATTGACAACCAAGAAGTCGGAGGGCAGGATGTAGAATAAGAACCCCAAGAGGGCAAGGATGTGGAAGTCAAAGAGCCGGTGAAGGAGTATTTGGTGCTCTATTTTGATGGGGCATCAAAAACAAATTCAAGCGGTGCCGAGCTAGTCTTGCAAAGCCCTGATGGCTTCAAACTTGAATACGCGATGAAGTTGGGCTTTCCAACCACAAACAACGAGGCTGAATACGAGGTACTTATAGCAGGGCTCGGTAGGGCATGAACCTTGATGGTGAAAAACCTTAAAGTATGTGGGGATTCAAGATTGGTAATTTCGCAAGTAAATGGAGAATTTGAGGCAAGAGAAGAGACGATGATCAAGTATGTTAAACTTGTGAAAGCCGTGATGACACAACTTGATGAGTTTCATGTTAAGCACATTTCCAGGGAAGAGAATTTTAAAGCAGACGCTCTATCAAAGTTCGCCTCTTCAGAATTAGAAAATAGCTTAGGAAGCGTATATTATAGGGTGTTGAAAACACCAAGCATCGATGTCAAGTTGGTTGCCTATTGGGTTGTTAGGAAATTGCTGGATGGATCCCATTAAAGCTCATCTGGAAATAGGATGGTTACCCAACGATGCTATTGAGGCACGAAAATTATATGTACGTTCATGAAGAGACTCGATTAGCCATAGAAGAGGTTCATGAAGGAATTTGTGGCCAGCACTTGGGGGGCAGAGCACTTGCTTGTAAAATTACTCACCTGGGTTTTCACTGGCCAGAGATGATGGCCGATGTTAAAACCTATGTCAAAAAGTGCGAACGTTGCTAGAAGCGCACACCAGTCATAAGGCAGCTTGACCTCCATCAGTTCCCCCATACCTTTTGCAGTGTGGGACCCATGGCCACAACACAATGAAAATATCTGATTGTTGCTATTGATTATTTCACCAAATGGATTGAGGCCAAGCCCCTAGCTAAAATAACCACAAAGCAAGTCACTCAATTTTTGTGGGAGAACATTATGTGCAGGTATGGGATCCCTCGTATCCTAGTGACTGATAATGAAACACAATTCAATAACGAGTATTTCAAGAAGTATTGTGTAGAGAATGATATTGTGTTACGATTCACTTCTATTGCCCATCCATAGGCAAATGGGCAAGCCGAGGTGGCAAACCGTATCTGTTACATACAG
>PHNY01290559.1:4741-22426 GCA_003724115.2 Anethum foeniculum | reverse complement strand
AAAGCTCAACTAGAGAAGAACATACTCCAAGCGTCACCCGTTGCGCGCACGCAACATTTAACCACTCAAGTACGGCTCAAAATTGACTTGACAATGTGGGGCTAAAACCCACATTTTCCAATAAAAATAACGACACTAAACTTCAAAAGAACCCCGGTATGCAATACCAAGATGAGCTAAAAACACAAGAAGCAAGTGATGGGACTAGCTTCAAGAGTTCCAGCTCCTACTAAGTATTTCAATGCATTTGAATTTTGAAGTCAATTCTAGTGGATTCTGCAAATAAAGAGGGAAAAAGAAACTCATATTTCTGCCTAGATTCTTGCATATTACCCAGAATTGGGATGAGTGAACAAACTAAGTAAAATTAATTAGGCATCCGCCCCCACCCCCCAAATCAAACTAAGCTGCAAATTTATTCAAAAATACAGACGCAGTAGTATTTTGTTATCATTTGGTAATTATAATCATTTTCTAATTTCAGAAATGTTAATTAAGGTTAAGCTATAGCTTTTCAATTGATAGATCACTACCTTAAAAGGTATGTGAAAAAATCAGCACTCCCAATTCTCGAAAGTTAAAACATTGGAGAGCCATTTGGTAGTAACTTTTTTTTTTTTTTTTTTTTTGAAATCATTTGGTAGTAACTTTTAAAAAAATCAAAAATTTTAAAAACAAAGTTATATTAAATTTTGATTAATCACTCAAGCCATTTGAAGGTGAACAACTTGTTATATCATTTGGCCACCTGACCTTAACCTTATCAATGATACAAACAAGCACCTACTACCTGATGAGTCCAAGTATACGAATAATGAATAATACGTGATAAAGAAATAACTAATTTTGGTTTTTTTTGAACTAAATAACCAACTTTAGTCCAACTCACCTACTACTGGCTTTACCAACAACATGCCATAATTTTCTAAATAATTCGACTAAGCTTTCCCCAGATGTGTACACTGAATGTATATATATATTTGAAGAATGTACGTACATAAACACATTGAAATAAGAAAAAGAAAAGCAAAGGTTTGTCTGGAAAGAGTGAAAGAATGGGTGATATTGAGAACAAGAGCAAGATACTTATATTTGGAGGAACTGGATATTATGGTACGTACCAGGTGAAAGCATGTGTTGCAGCTGCTCATCCTACTTATGTTTACGTTCGCCCCTTCAAACCTCATCATGATCCCTCCAAGTTAGACCTTCTCAAACAATTTAGATCCCTCGGAGTTACCATTTTTGAGGTAAACGCACACAAGCAACTATACTATATGTTAAATCCGAATCACAGATCTTTTCGTAGTCATTAATTAAGTTTTGGTTTTCGATATAAATGTGGAAGCCAATGCTTTTTTCTTTCTACTATGGATAACTCTTCATGGCCGTACATTTGATGTATACAGGGAGAACTAAATGAACATGAGAAGCTTGTTGAGGCGATTCGTCAGGTTGATATTGTTATCGTGACACTGGGAATGCCTCCAATCATGGACCAACTCAAAATAATAACAGCCATGAAAGAGGCTGGTAATGTAAAGGTAAGTACACATACTAATTAAGTACTGCTTTCCTTGTTGAGTGTATTGCGAAACATTTGGAAGTTTTGTGAACTGGGTACTACTTATTTTAGATTTTAATTATGAAAAACTATTGACACATGTCGTATATATGTTTCTCAGAGATTCATTCCTTCCGAATTTGGGAATGAGGTTGACAGAATTAGTCCGCTACCGCCGTATCAAGCATGTTGTGACCAGAAGAAGATAATCAGAAGAGCAGCTGAAAAATCCGGAATACCATATACTTTTGTGGTCGCAAACACATATGGTGCATATTTTGTTAATTATTTGCTTCGTCCATATGACAAGAAAAGCAACAAAGTTACCGTCTATGGCACTGGTGAAGCCCGGTGTAAGTTCTTTTCATTTATCATTCTTTAACTTAGTTACAACTATTTCAATGTAATAGTGCCTAAAATATATCAATGTTTTAACTGTGAATGTAGTCAGCTGTAACTATGAAAAAGACATAGCTGAGTATACGGTAAAAGTCGCAACAGATCCACGAACAGAGAATGGTTTGATTATCTACAGGCTACCCAAATGTATAATCACGCAGATGGATTTGATTTCAATTTGGGAGAAGAAAACTGGACGGACCATGGAAAAGATTTACATCTCTGAGAAAGAACTCATCAATCTTTCTGAAAGTAAGATTTACTCTGAGGCCTTAGCTGTGATATCAATTGTGATTTGATAATAGGAAAACAATTTCATTTACAAACGATGCAGAGCTAAAGTAAATAACTAGAAAGTACATGCACTTAATTTTTCAAGATAACCAAGGCTAGACAAAATTTATTAGTTTTATTTTACAAGATCGGCCACGACTTCAGTTTACTCTGTTCCTAAGAAGCAAAGATACGGGTGCGGGGATGCGGGTGCGTAGTGCGGGGATATGTAGATTCGGAAAATAAAATAATATGGAGATTTGGATGCGGGGGATACGGCACATATATTAATATTATAAATATATATTTGATGTTATGAATGATGAAATCCATTAACAAAACTGATAGTTTTATGCAAATTGAATCAAATGAGTATCCCCAAGTATCGGATACAGGGGTGCGTGGGGATTCTTTGGCCTGCTTTCCAGCTCTGTTCCCTCTGGTTCCTCCCCGTCTTTCAAATTATAATTTGTTATATGTATATGCAGCGTTGCCATTCCCAGATGATGTACCAATGGCCATACTTCACAGCCTATTTGTAAAAGGTGAAGAAATGGCTTATGATCTAAAAGAGGACGACTTGGATGTTGTTGAGCTATACCCGGAGTACAAGTACACAACAGTTGAGGAACTTCTTGATATTTTTCTGGTTGATCCACCAAAACCTGTTCTGGCTGCTTTCTGAGTACTAATGCTGGATGTTGGTTTCTGGACTTCTTGTATCACATATGACAATGTCATGTCAGAAAATAATAAGGGTCTCCATGCAAGCTTGTATTGAATACCACTGCTGCAAATTGATCAGACTCGGTGTTTTTTTACCTACCTTCGTAAAAGTTATATAGTCCTTTTCTGTAATCTATACTACCAAATTAGAATAAACATGCATTGGTATAATTATTTATAATTTGATTCAGCCATAACAAATATAATGATTGTTACATTTTTGATAAACAAACAAGAACAAGTAATCAAAAACTTTAAAAATATTCAATATTTAAGTTACTCTACTAACATTTTTGATGGCTTTTATTGCCTTTCATTGGATTACATTACAACCTATCAAGAGTGTTGGCAATTTTTGTCAGGCCCTTAATTTTGAAAAACCACAAATCCTTTCAATAAAAGGTACATAATCCATAACTACTTCATTTTATTTAATTTTTCTTTTATTTTTTTATGATAAAATACTAAATATATAATTTATGCAAAGATCATTTAGGCACATTGTGTAAAATACTTATTTAGGAGGGTGCTGACGTAGATGAAGTAAAAATAAAATATTATTATTGTTAATGTGTTAAAAATATTTGATGTCACTTTTAAGTTGGCTCTTATAATACAAGTGTACGTTTAAAATGTAGTGTCCTAAAAAGATGCAAGTTCAAATTTTCTAATATGTCCAAAGTTAATCAGGATTGGGCATATAATAATATTCGACTCAATATTAGTACTACTACATTTTAGGCATCTGTATTATGAACTCAGGGTGCATTCTCTTTGCAATATGTGTTCAACTTGGCATTCTCTTTGCAATATCGGTTCAACTTCAAAAATGGTACTACAATTGAGACCAAGTTTCCAAAAACTTGCGCTTACATATTTCAGTTCAATGAATTTCTTTCTTTTCATTATGTGACATATTGTCATTCATGTAGATGGAAAACGGTTTTCTGCTGCCAATTTTTTGATTATTATAATAAATAATAGTGGGCCCTGTACCGGAAAATTAGACCGAAAATTTCGGTGGAAAATTATAAAATTTTCACAAGCCAAATACAAAATCTGAAATACGAAATTTTCATTTCATAGACTAGACAATAAAACAAGGAGATGACTGAATTTATCTTCCCTCAATCAAAATTATGTCTACACAATTTCAGACACAAACAGATGGTCTACAAATAAGTGATACAAAATCAAACCGTTAAAATTACCCAAAAATATAACTGTTTACTTGGTAAAATAAACTGGTCATCCATAGCGCTCCAATACAAGGTAGAACTAAACTTTACAAACTACAACAGATCTTGAATTTTTAGGCCCTTATTCAAGATTTCAACATTGTCAAGAGGATATGTTTGAACCCAAAAGTACTATGCATTTAGCAATGTAAGCTAAAGATAATGAGGTACAATGTATTAAGGTTATTTCTCATCCTCTTCAGAATCCGACTTCGCAAAAACTGGCTCGGGCTGCGTTTGAGAATATGCTGGAGCTATAAATTTAGGATCTTTCTCAGCCACATCGGCATATTTCAGGATAGCTTCTCTTGGATCTTCATCCATCCATGTCTCTTTAATCAGGCCACCTTGCTGCAATAACAACTTAATGTAAGTTCCCTTTACCAGATTAAAAAATGTCTATTACATAAAAGTAAAATGTCGATATTACCTTGAGAAGATACTGTGTTAACAAGCTTCCCTTGGTTGTACCAACCCTACCACCATGCCCAGGCCCGTTCATGGGAACTTCAGGCTTATGAGACTTGAGTGGGTCCTTCAATATCTTTTCCCTCTGACGTTTACGGCTTGGCTGGTCTCTGAACAAAGGTAGTGCATGAGGGTTGTGGATCTGAGGCTGAGGCTGGAAATCATCAATAGATCTTTTCCTAGGTGCACGTGCTACACTGACAAGGGCTCCTCTCTCGCTGAGGGATGGGTCATATAATATATGAGTCGCCCCGTTATGTTTGTCACCTACAGTGGCGAAGACCTGTAAAACCAATAAGTTTAAGTAAAATTCATCCAACTATTTGTTGTAGAAGATTTCAGTTGGCAAAAAAGTAAGTAACAAATTGCCTAAAATAATTTATCTAAACTTGATAAAATGCATTAAACTTGATAAAATGCTTTAAAACATATTTATTTTCATAAAGAAAATGTAATCAATGTCCATATATAGGTTTGTGCACCTTACCTGGTTTATCTTCGGGTGCCAAGCACATTGCACAACACTATATGTCGGAGATATTCCAACCTTTGAAACAAGTTCAAGTTTCGCACGATCATAGAAGCATAGCAAGCCTCCCTTAGTGCTATCTCTCTCAATAGATGTTCCAGTCAAGAAAAGTTGTTCGTCGGGACTAAAAGCAATATTACATTGTGGATAATTATTTGGAAGATCCTCTAATACACGAACGGGCTCCTTCATTAGGCGCAGATCCCAGACCTACAAAAGTCAATAGATAATGCCGAATAGGAAAGAATTAAGATACTCCTCACTTAACAAAACAAAACATGTACGAAAAAAAGAACCTGCTTTATAACGAATTTTGCTTACAGTGAACTTACCTTTAGTGTACAATCGAAGCTTCTTGACAGCAGAGTTTTACCATCACTAGAAAACTTAAGACAAGTAATATCATCTGAGTGAGCTGCAGCGACATAGATATCCGGTCTGCTTCCCCATCCAGGCTTAATATTCCATATCTGACAAAATAAATAATACAAATTTCACAAAAAGAACTTAATAGCTTAAATCCTAGTCAACAGTGGAATAAAAACATTGTGATTAGTACCTGTATCGATCCATCTCCAATACCACCTGCAATGCACTTTCCGTCACGGTTCCAAGTACATGTCGTAACAGGGACTCTACCAGGTTTTGAAAGTCTTGGTTTAATAACCTACACCACAGTCAGTCATTTTGAAGTATTAGTCTCCTGCACACCACACTTGTTTACAACAGTTGATATGAACAATCTTTATAGAATTTCCTTTAGTTTGACGTAATTCACATAAGCCTTAATATGAGTGGAGGAAAAGTGATGGAGTTGGAGAGCAAGTGATGGCCAACAAGTTATATAAAAGTCTTTGTAAAAGAAAAGAGTGGGACTGACTCGAGAGTTAATTTATAAGTGTACAAGAGTGGTGGAAAATATGGATTAACTAACTTAACAAGTCCATAGTTTAGACAAATCAAAGTGAATAAAATTCCCTTAGCAATCCATAGTCAATACCAGATGGGTAACTTATTGTGGCCATTCATCCACTAATTTAGAGCTCATTCGCAGGAAAATAAGGAAACTACAAATACATCAAAAAAAGAAAAAGCTACCTGCTTTTGAGTCTTAAACTCATTTACATCCCATATACGCAGTGAACCATCCTCTGATGACGTCAAGATAGTCTCTCTTTCTTTAGGATGCCATTCCCCACAAGTCAATCCAGATATGTGGCCTTTAGTGTTTTTCAGGTCACGTATGTACATGTCCCCTTTCACAAACTCGCCCAGTGTTAATCCATCCCGATCATAAATCTGAATTAATGCCAGATCATAGATATATAAATCTCCAGCGGTTGGAAACTGAATCAAACCATTCTGAACTCCAATAGCACCCCCATACACCAAATCCAAGTTCATGTGTTCATAACAATCAACATCAATATAGAAAGAATTAATAAAAAAGTCAACTTACCTTTGCCACTGCTGAACCACTAACACACAGAAAACGATCAGCAGTAGGACTCCAACTTAGACTACGTACTTGGTGACCTTCAAATGGCTCAAGCTGCCTAAATGATTCTAAACGAGCATTCATCCCTTGAAAGTCATACATTCTAACTGTGTAATCATAACTACCTGAAAGTACTCTGGATCCTGAATGGTCAATAGCAAGCGCTGAAACAACCTGACAACAGCATGAAATCCAAAATTACACACATGCAATTATGTATACCTTGTAATATCACTTAATGTACTAACCAACATAAACACCTTGACTGAATCCTCAAACTTTTAACGGACTTACATTTATAAAAATCAGTATATTTTAGCTCAATATAATTTAAATTATCCATATTAAATCATTTTGGTTTCTCAATTTCTTTTATTTACCTAAAAGAATTCCAGATCCTGAATGATCACTAGCAAAAGCGGGAAAGAACTGACAAAATCATCAATTTCGCTTTTATGATGTTAGCTCAATCTATTAGCTAAATCTAACACCTTACATTGAATTTGTAATCTTTTCAATCAAAATATATTTCTAAAGTCCAGCTTTTATTTCGCATCACGTAATATCCTACTTTCACTTTTTTGATCAGCATAATGTTTAGGGAGTAAATACGAAAGTTCAGTGTGAACTTTCAAAACAAAATAAACACAATATTATAAGTCATTTCCCTATTAGTATATGAGCTAACATTAGAACCTTCAGTAAACCCCTAATAACAGTCTTAAATGTCTAAAATTCAGTTTGTAAAACTGGGACAACATTAAATTATACTCTAAATTACATTGATAAACTAATATACATATACACAAACGTATTAACAACAAGAAATACTCACTTTAGTATGACCTTTCAAAACAATCTCATTGCTCAACGGAATTGGATACCGGTTCACTCCACCTTCATCTCCATCGAAATCACCATCATCGTCATCATCAGTATCCGACCCAACCACACCTCTCGGAGGCCTCGGTGGCCCAATCTCCACCTCATCATCCTCATCACTACCAATCACCGGAGGCCTCGGAGGCCCAATCTCCACCTCATCATCCTCCTCACCTCCAATCACCGGAGGCCTCGGCGGCCCAATTATGTCATCATCCTCCTCCTCATCCTCCTCAACCAAAGTACCCAAACTCCGCCTTCCCGGCCCGATAACAAAATCATCATCACCACTCACATTCTGACTAGACCTAGGGTTAGGGTTAGGGTTAGGGTTAGGGCTAGCCTTCTTTTTGAGCGAATCAAGCCACGATTTGGAAGAAGAGGACAGAGAAGGGAACGGATTGACCTCTTTAGAAGAATTTTTCGAGTCGTTGACGGAGCGAAGAGTGGATTTATGGATGGTTTCGAGAGGGGTTTGGGATTTGGATTGTTTGCCGAAGGAGATAGGAAAGCTAGCTCTCATACCAGAGTAGATTTCTTCGTCTTGTTCGTTTTGAGACATCTTTGTAAATTGATTGGTGTGGATTAATTGGAGGGAAAATTGGGGGTTTTGGTTTGAATTTATAGGTTTTTATTTACGATTAGGTTGAAGATGATTATTGGGGAAGGGGTGATTGGGCTTCGGGTGTCGGGTTGTTGTGTTTGGGCCTGAGAAATAGTAAGCTTACCCCGGAGTAAACTGAAATTTGTGTTGTTGGATTGGGTTATTTAAAAACCTTTTATATTGGTACAGTAAATGGATAACAGGTCATTAAAGATTTACGTGATTCGGAAATTTATATTTCACAAACCATACTAATTTTGTATTAATCTCTCATAATTATGTTATGATTTTACAATTATATGAGAATATTTATAAGAGAAGAAACTGGTCCAAACTCAAATTATACTTCAAATCTGAAAAGTAGACTAATTCAAATACTAGTCTGAATCCGAAAAGTATATTTTCATGGGTTTAATTAACAGGTTTCACAAGACCTAACAATCTCCCACTTGAAGTCTGACCACATCTTCACTTCACTCTTGTAAATCTAGTGAGATCAAATACCTTAATCAATAACTATAACTAGTGTAGCGCCTTATCATCAATCAATTTTAAAGGCCAGTTGAAACTACGCAAAGTTTCGACTTTTCATTGGTAACAACCTTAATCAACATGTTTGCAGGGTTCTTTGAATGGAGGATTTTTTTCATGGACAAAGTACCATTGCTAATCAACTCTCTTGTAAAGTGTTATCTCAGCTAAATATGTTTCGTCCTAGCATGAAACACGAGAATCTTCGCAAGATGAATGACACTCTGACTGTCGCTATACAAAGCACTTTTCGCCTGTTCCTTGCACAACTCCTCAAGAAATTTTTTCAACCAAATCATCTACTTGCTAGCTTCAGAGATAGCCATGTATTCTGTTTTTGTGGTTGATAGAGCAACACTCTTTTGACGTTGAGACATTCAACTAACTGCAGTGCCACCTAAAGTGAAAATATAACCCGTTGTACTTTTTATTGTATCCAAACATCCACCCCAAATCAGCATCAGATAAACCCTTCCAACATAACGTCTTTCTTACTGAAACATAGTGTAACCTTAAATGTGTCTTTCAAGTAGCGTAACAACCACTTGACTGCCTTTCAAGGGTAAGAAAATGAATCACTGAATAAAATCATGATTACAAATTTCGAAATTGAAATTAATCGATTGAGATGTCGCACAATCTCGTTTGTTGGAATTGGTCAATTTTGAAAATCGGTCAAAAAATTGGGTCAATTTAATAAATTATCGATAAATTATTTAATTTTCAAAAATTACGAATAAATTATAAATTGATATCTCAACTAATTAATTCGGAAATCTTTAACTATATGAAAAAATGTACAATGGATAGTACAGTAACGAGTACCATAATACTATACAATAATACTGTCATCGTCACGGGTTAGCATCAAGACAAGACGAGGATTATTAAAGAGCATATTAATTAGTGCTTTGTTAAAAAAGTTTAGTTACACGAATAACAATACACTTACTCGCATCATTTTGAGGCGTTTGGTTCATGGTTAATGAGCCCGGTTAACGGGAATCGGAACCTCAATCCCATACATTAGTGTTTGGATTAGTAATTTTGGTGTATGGAATGGGAACTTCATTATCTCAAGGTGGGTAAATCATAGCCTTCCCACCCCTTGTAATTCCATATCATTCCCATTTACCCCATTCCCATACCCTTTATTCCTATTCCCATTCCCTATTCCAATTCCGATTACCAAGCACAATCCAAACGCCCCCTTTGTCAATGTCAAAAGATGCAACACAGCTACCATAAGCTTGTATCATCTTCACTATGCAAGCACCCCAAATCCATCACAATCCAGCCCATTCCCCACTGGAAAAAAGCACTACAATTATGCATTCAAAATCATCATCATCATCATCTTATTTTTGTCTTGTCTATAAAGAACAAGTACAATGTGCAGATCCCACAACCCCATTAATTTTACCATGTACCCACATTTGTTTAATCCTGTCCAAGATCCCCCTTTATTCTATATGACATGATAATGTTACAATATTTGTAATATTCTCTGTGTTACATTGAATATGCTACACCACGTAAGCATGTCCCTGTTATTTATTTTTTCCATATTAGTACGATTATATGAACAAAACGAAATATATATTCGGACAAAAACAAAATTCTCCGAGTACTAAACTGAGTATAAAATAAACATACGAATAGAACTCGAAATCCGAAATACAAAAAAATGTGTAGTTATGAGAAAGATTTCAAGAGCTGAAGAACCCATAATGGAAATGTAGTGGTTTAAACAGGTGCAATCAACTAGTTACCCAAAAGCCACCCTTTATAGTTTGTATTACAATAAGATTTGTCTTCGAGATTAAGGTACTCCCATTAGAGTTAAACACTCACACGGCACCCTAGTCCAACAAACTCATCTCATAAAACAATGTACTATGTTTATATATGGTAGTATGCTGTTCACATTATTTTTTATATAATTCCAAATTCATAATAATTTTACCATTAATTTATACTCATGCTTTGTGCGTGTGTATATATATATCAGGATCTCTAGATTATGCAGGCTTATTTTGTAGTAGGGTACAAGGTGTTCACTGTAAGCATATCTCTTTGTCCATGCTATTACAGTTTACAGTCGTGTGTTTATATATTTGTGTTGTGTCTCATTATTTGCCTCGGCATTCTACACGGCTCACTAAACGATTTTCCCAGGAAAAAGCAATATAAACCCAGGTCAGGTTTTTGGATTTTATGTAATGGGTTTCTTTTAGATTTTGATTTTATGCAATCAGTGTTTGTCACTTTGTGTACTGTGATGATAAAATGGAGAGAGGATGAAAAAAGAGACATGGGTTTTGCAGTATTTCTATACTTGTTTTGAATTGTTGATGAAACTTTTGTTTTTGTTTTTGCAGATCATCTTTCCAGTAGTGTCCCTAGTTGTTTGCCACTATATATATAATCCAGTACACAGATGTTGAAATGCTCTCATGAGATTAGATCTTTCTTGCTTGAACAATATTATATATGTACTGAACTAACTTACCAATATCATTCACTTCATTCACATAAGGATTGGTATCTATGATGGGCATCAGTCTTTTGCTTAATACAATAGCTGATATATCATCCAAGAACATAAAGTTTTCGGCAAAAATCAACCCTTTTGAGACTCTTGAAAGTTTGCCTTTATTGGAACTATCATCAATCTGCATCAACTTGACACTGGTCCTTGTCTTACTTTTCGTTGTTTCGGCCAGGCAGATAGTTGTGTGCCTTGGTCGAATTCGAGTTGATAAGGAGGGTTCTAATGGGAATTCAGTCCCGATCAGACGCAACGGTGATGGTGATATTCAGAATATAGTAATTGGTAGATGGTATAAAGCTTCAGCCTTTTGTTGCTTCTATGTTTTGTTTCTCCAAGTATTGGTATTAGGTTTTGACGGCATTGGTTTGATAAGGGAATCTGCAGGAGGGAAGAGTATAAATTGGACTCTGGTGCTCTCCCCAGCAGCTCAAAGTTTAGCTTGGTTTTTGCTGAGCTTTTCTACACTTCACTGTAAATTCAGTTCCTCTGAGAAATTTCCATTGTTGCTACGGATTTGGTGGTTAGCATCCTTTGTGATATGTCTCTGTACATTGTATGCTGACGTGAACAAATTATTGACGAAAGGCTTAAAACATTTGAATTCTCATGCCGTGGCCAATATTGCGTTAACCCCTGCCCTTGCTTTCTTAAGTTTTGTTGCAGCCAGGGGTGACACTGATATTCACATATATAGAAACTTGGATCTTGAAGAGCCTTTGCTAGTTGAAGAAGAAGCAGGGTGTCTTAAGGTTACTCCTTATAGTGAAGCTGGCATCTTTAGTTTGGCCACAGTGTCCTGGTTGAACCCGGTTCTTTCGTTGGGTGCAAAAAGACCACTTGAATTGAAAGACATTCCGCTTCTTGCCTCAAAGGACCGAACTAAGACAAATTATAAAGGTTTAAATTTTAACTGGGAGAAGTTAAAGGCTGAAAATCATACGGAGCAGCCTTCTTTAGCTTGGGCTATCCTCAAAACGTTCTGGAAAGAGGCTGCATGTAATGCAATTTTCGCAGGCTTAAATACTTTAGTTTCATATGTAGGTCCATACTTGGTAAGTTACTTTGTGGATTACTTAGGAGGGATAGAGACTTTCCCTCATGAGGGGTATATTCTTGCAGGAATTTTTTTCGCAGCTAAGTTGGTGGAGACCTTAACAACACGTCAGTGGTATATTGGGGTAGACATTTTAGGGATGCATGTCAGGTCAGCTCTCACAGCAATGGTGTACAGGAAGGGGCTTAGGCTCTCGAGCACTGCGAAGCAAGGTCATTCCAGTGGAGAGATTGTAAACTACATGGCAGTTGATGTTCAAAGAGTAGGGGACTACTCCTGGTATTTACATGACATATGGATGCTTCCCATGCAGATTATACTTGCCCTTGCTATTCTCTACAAAAATGTTGGCATTGCTACTGTTGCAACATTGATTGCTACCATAATCTCCATTGTTGCCACTATCCCCTTGGCAAGGTTTCAGGAAAATTACCAAGACAATTTAATGTCTGCTAAAGACGAAAGAATGAGGAAGACTTCTGAATGTCTTAAAAACATGAGGATCCTCAAGCTACAAGCTTGGGAGGATAGATATCGCCTGAAGCTTGAGGAGATGCGGGCCGTGGAATTCAAATGGTTGCGTAAAGCTCTATACTCGCAGGCCTTTATTACCTTTATTTTCTGGAGCTCCCCTATATTTGTTTCAGCTGTCACTTTTGGAACTGCAATATTGTTAGGTGACGAACTTACAGCAGGGGCTGTTCTTTCTGCTCTGGCCACCTTCAGGATTCTCCAGGAGCCTTTAAGAAATTTCCCAGACTTGGTTTCAATGATGGCTCAGACAAAAGTTTCTCTTGATCGAATCACTGGATTCCTTCAAGTCGAAGAGTTGCAGAATGATGCAATCACATCATTACCACGAGGAACCACAAATGTGGCAATAGACATAAAAAATGGTGATTTCTGCTGGGATGTTTTTTCTTCAAACCTAACACTGTCAGGCATACAAATGAAGGTGGAAAAGGGGATGCGTGTGGCTGTCTGTGGCATGGTTGGCTCTGGGAAATCAAGTTTTATTTCTTGCATTCTTGGTGAGATTCCCAAAATCTCTGGTGAAGTAAGTCTAATATTTGTACTGTAGTATCATCATTCATAAATCTGATTTTCTGTACTGTTGATGTTGTGTAATCAGTGGTCTTTGTATCTGTAATCCAAATTTAATGTGCTGTTCTCTTCCAGGTTAGAGTATGTGGATCTTCTGCTTATGTCTCACAGTCAGCTTGGATACAATCTGGAAATATAGAAGAAAATATTCTTTTCGGCAGCCCAATGGACAAGGCAAAATATAAGAGTGTAATTTATGCATGTTCACTGAAAAAAGATTTGGAGCTTTTCTCACATGGCGATCAGACGATTATCGGTGACAGAGGCATAAATCTGAGTGGTGGCCAGAAGCAACGAGTGCAGCTAGCTCGAGCACTCTATCAAGATGCGGACATCTATTTACTTGATGATCCCTTCAGCGCTGTTGATGCACACACAGGTTCAGAATTATTTAAGGTTAGAGTTGCTTATTTACCGCCAGTTTCTCTTTCTCAGTTCAGCAAAATAGGCTGGGCTAAATGTTCAAGTGGACTTGCAGGAATACATCATGACAGCATTAGCAACTAAGACTGTAGTATACGTAACCCATCAAGTTGAATTCCTTCCAGCAGCTGATCTTATACTGGTACAAAATATTCTTTCTGCTTTATTCCTTGTATTATGTTATTGCTTCTAAGTTAGTACAGTGGTTTGTTAATTGAGTTTGAATGCCTAGAATATCAAGATAACTCCTAAACGTAATAACCAACATTATATATAGCGTAGTCGCTGCTTTTGATGATTGACGATGCATTTTCCTTCGTGGCACTAATTCAATGTTGTTGATCACTGGTATGTAATATCAGAATTGGACGCATAATATGGTGGGAAGAAAACATACAGTTTTGTAGGTAAAAGAAACGTTGTGCACTTTTTTCAATATTAAAAGAGTTTGTAATACATTAGAATATTAAATCAACTTCAAATGTTTGCAAGTGAACTAGGATAGGGACATGTCGGAGAGAATTTAAAACCTCTTAACGAGAATTAGAATATAGACACGTTAAAGGAGATTTTTAGCTTCTTAATTACAGTCTCCATTTTCTATAAACAATAATGACTTATGAAATGTGAAGTGCAGAAGAAGACTGATAGATTGCAGGAGATAATTAATTACAAAAAGTATTTGGAAGGAAAACAAAAAATGTAAATAGAATTAACAATTACAACAGGCTTATTGATATTGGTTTAGTTTCTGGAGCTACTATGATTTATTTAAAATACCTAGATCTACTATAGAAGAACAACTTTTGCTACATCTAACAAATTTATTATTTTTTTACTTAATTATTGTTTGTCATACCCTCTGTAGTTACCACTGATACCACATCTATACTGCAGGTAATTAAGGAAGGCCGTGTCATTCAAGCTGGGAAATATGATGAACTTCTTCAAGCAGGTACTGATTTTGATGCCCTGGTTACAGCTCATCATGAAGCTATAGAATCCATGGACATTTCCAATCAGCCTTCTGAAGATTTCGACGACAATCATCCACTTGAAGGTTCTATCCTTTTAAGTAAGAAGTGTGAATCAATAGGAGGTAATTTGGAGAGTTTGGGAAAGGAAGTACAAGAGGTTGCGTCGACTTCGGATCTAAAACCGATCAAAGAAAAGAAAAAAGTGAAACGGTCAAGGAAAAAGCAGCTTGTTCAGGAAGAGGAGAGAGAGAGAGGGAAAATTAGCATGAAGGTTTACTTGTCATATATGGCTGCCGCATACAAGGGCTTATTAATTCCTCTTATTATCCTTGCTCAAACATTATTCCAGCTTCTTCAGATAGCTAGTAATTGGTGGATGGCTTGGGCTAATCCCCAGACCAAAGGGGACCAACCAAAAACTAGTAATATGGTTCTTATTGTTGTTTATATGGTCCTTGCTTTTGGGAGTTCTTGGTTCATATTTGTCAGGGCTGTATTAGTAGCTACATTTGGTCTTGCAGCTGCACAAAAATTGTTCTTGGAAATGCTCAGAAATGTGTTTCGAGCACCTATGTCTTTCTTTGACTCTACTCCATCTGGTAGAATTTTGAATCGCGTAAGTATTACTTGTTTACACTTCATTGGTTCATTGGTTTAAGTTACCATACCTGATATCAAACTACTTAAGATTTTTTTAAAAGCTTGAAGCTCATTCACTTTCATTGTTAATGCACTTGTATCGTACTCTTCAGTGGTTCCAGTAATCCAGTTACCATACTTGTGTCAGGACTCAAGTCTGTTTTTTCTGTGCAATCTTAGTAATTATTGTCTGCTCTCATACTTTATTAAATTAAAATTTTCCTTTTGTTCTGTGATTTATTCTATTTGTTGTTTTCGAATTGTCAGGTGTCAGTTGATCAAAGTGTAGTTGACCTTGATATTCCCTTTAGACTAGGCGGGTTTGCATCAACAACAATTCAACTTGTGGGCATAGTTGGTGTCATGACTCAAGTTACATGGCAAATTCTGCTTCTTGTTATTCCAATGGCAATTGCTTGTTTGTGGATGCAGGTATAACGGTCTTTGTGAAGTTTAATCCGTGAAATTAATTATCCTCGTGATTCCTATGCACATGTCATCTTCATCTTTATATGTTTTTAATGCACTTTCGAAAATCCATTATATCGAGATTATGTATTCTTGTATTTTTTCCCTTACAAAATGATAGTTTTTAAATATGTGACAGGGTAATGATTCAATTAAGAGACTGTCTAAGCTCAATTCATTTCTTGTTGTCAACATTGTTCTGTTGGATGTGTATGAAAATTTAGAAGGATGATAGGAGTCTCAGTAGAGACATTTTTCTTTACAGTTCATTTGCTTTCAGTTGTAAAAAGTATCTAATTTTAGGCTCAAATCCCAAAAGTATCTTCTTTTACTCTGCAGTTTTTTCAAGATTTCCACTTAGTAATCCAAAATATATGGCGGTTATTTAGGTAGGGTGTATAGACCCAGCTAGGCTGTTAATTAATTTTACCTCTGTTCTTGTCTACTATATAGAAACAGAAGTTTTCCTGTTTAAGTCCCTTTTAGTTAGCTTATCTTGCATCTATCTACACAGAATCGTTCACGTGTCTGTGTCCAATTAAATTTCATGTATATTGCATGTCTGCAGAAATACTATATGGCTTCATCAAGAGAACTGGTCCGCATCGTCAGCATCCAAAAATCGCCAGTTATCCACCTATTTTCCGAGTCGATTGCTGGAGCAGCAACGATTAGAGGATTCGGGCAAGAAAAGCGATTTATGAAGAGGAACTTGTATCTTCTTGATTGTTTTGCCCGTCCATTTTTCTACAGCCTATCAGCTATTGAGTGGCTCTGTCTACGTATGGAGTTGTTGTCAACATTCGTATTTGCATTCTGTATGGTTATACTAGTAACTATTCCACACGGGAGTATTGATCCAAGTATGTTCATTATTTCAGCTGAAAATTTTACTTTCAAAATTCAATAGGACACTGCTTGCTTTGCTTGACCAGTTGTGTCGTAAGTATAGCTTACAGGAATTTGTACCAGTTAAAATATTATGATGCAAAAGCTAGATGTTGCATATATACATAACAATAAACTTTATGATATTTCTAATGATTGATGTTTGCTATGTAGGTATGGCCGGTCTGGCCGTGACATATGGCCTCAACTTGAATGCACGCTTATCTCGGTGGATCCTTAGTTTTTGTAAACTTGAAAATAAAATTATTTCCATTGAAAGGATCCATCAGTACTGTCACATCCCTAGCGAGGCTCCATCAATTATTGAGGACAATCAACCCTCAACTTCGTGGCCACAAGAAGGAACAATCGAATTGATAGACTTGAAGGTACCAAAATTTCACTGATTACATACATAATAGAAGTGAAAGATGTATGCACTTTAAGTTTGATATAATATTATTACAACTTACAAGTTCAATTTTTTTCCAGAATTTAGACTCATTTGGTGTTTTGCTAATATCTGATCTAGTTTATTTGTTTATTCTCTACCTGAAAGACATCTGTTCCTGTTTTGAGATATAGTTGTCTAAGGCAGTTTAAAAATGTTTGAACCACAACTTTGTATTCTCTACCAGAAAGACATCTCTTCCTGTCTTAAGATACAGTTCTAACTTTTAAGGTAGTTTTAAAATAATTAAACCTTTGTTCACTTTGGGTTCAATAATTTCATGAACATGACAAGGTTCCCTTTGTTCTTGTTGAATTTCATTCTTTTCTGACAATATCTGTCAAAGAATAACAGGAGTAACTGGAATTTTTAGAAACTAAAACAGTATTTCTCCAAAATGACAGTGGTAACAAAA